>APFE030276123.1:50704-66885 GCA_000404065.3 Pinus taeda | reverse complement strand
TGCATGAACCATCTGGAGGCGCTCAATACACGTCAAGAACTCTTCTAGAAGGCTCTAGAAGTGACCACAAGTAACTTTTAAAGATGAAACTTGCGCCTTTTGACCTTTACAGGGGTACGCACCCTAGCTTTAGTATACAGAGCGTATTACTACGCAGGTCTAATGTATATGGAGTGCGTACACGCAGGAAAGGTAGAGAGAACCTGCGTACCCAGATAAACATGTTTTTAATTGACTTTCTCTCTTTTTGAAGTTTGACATGAAGAGCAGAGGTATGAGGCTTGACAAGGAGGACAATATGACTATTGATGGAGCCATATTAACTGCAGATAGTCATGGTGACAAATTTTAGTGTAACACTAATGAAAATCCTTTGATTCGGGAAATGACTCTTTATGTTGTAGGGGGAGTGTGGAAGAAGAAAATTTGAGATTTAGCAGTGTTTATTGTGGTTCCTGAAGCTAGAGAGAAAGTGTCTAGCAAGGATTTGAAAGAGTGAGCTTCATGGACTGAGAGGTGTCCAAATAGCATATTATCATCCACGAATTGTTGATGAGTAATGGTAGAGGCTCCATGGACAGAGATGCCTCTGATGCCTTGGGATTGAACATCATGCTTTATAAGGCGACCCAAACCTTCTCCCGTGAGGACAAAAAGAAAGAGAGATAGGGGATCTCCTTGACGAATTCCTCTAGAGGGGGAGAAGGGACTTGAGGGAACAACATTAACTAAGATAGAGAAGAAAGTGGAGGATATTAAATTCATAACCCATCTGACCCACGTCGGGCTAAAACCAAAGGCAGTAAGCATTTGCTTTATGTAAGTCTAGCTCAATTTGTCAAATGCTTTGGATAAATCAATTTTGAGAAGCATACCTGCCTATTTGTTTTTCTTTAAGGAATTATGATCTCATGAGTTAGGATTTTGCCATCCAGTATTTGACGACCTTCTACGTATCCTGATTGTTCCTGCGAGATAATTAATTGGAGTAATGGTTTGAAACGGTTGGTGATGACCTTCTAAATGATTTTGTATATGGCATTGCAAAGAGCGATGGGTCTAAACTTCTCTGGAGTGCTCAGCTGATCTTCTTTGGGGATGAGAGCTATGAATGTAGCATTGAGAGAAGGAAGAAGCCAATGCATAGTTTTGGATTCATCTACAACCTTCTAGACCTCCATTTTGATTAGTTCCCAGAAGTGATGGAAGAAGTTGGAGGTGAATCCATCAGGTCCATGGGATTTCCCATCTTTCAGTTGAGCTGATGCTGATTCTACTTCCAACATAGTGATCAGTTGAAGTAGTAGCTGGTTGTGCTCTTCTGTGATGATTTTTGGAATATGTTGGAGAATTTTGTTTATAGCAGGCTGTCTATATATTGGTGGCTTTTGATGTGTCATTTTGTAATGGTTAAGGAGCTCTCTCTCAATGTCTTCATGTTTCTCCAATCGTTCTCCCTATTGATTCTGAAGATTTGCAATGGTGTTATGCATTCTTCTCTCGATAGTCGTGCGATGAAAGAATTTAGTGTTTCTTTCCCCTTCTTTTAACCATCTGATTCTTGATTTTTGTTTCCAGAGGATCTCCTCTTGCTTCCTTCTTTCTTCTATCTGTGTGAGATCTTGTTCTTGATTTAACAGTGTTTCGGTTCTGCTGCCTTCAATGCTTTTTTGTTGGAGTTCTATCATGCTTTGCTCGAGTAGTTTTTGACCTTGAAATATGTTGCCGAAGGTAGATTAATTCTAGTGATTGATTTGATTTTTAAGATGCTTGAGCCGTTGTTCAAATTGATACATAATTGACCCTTCAGTAGGAGTAAAGTTGTCCCAAGCTGAGTTGACTATATTTTTGAAATCTGTATGTGTGAGCCAGAATGTTTCAAATTGGAAGGTTTTCTTGATTGAGTCTCCAGGTCTTGTCCATTGTAGAGAAATGGGCTAGTGATCTGAACATGATAGGGGTAGTAGTGAAGCAATGATGTTGCCTCCCATATGTACTGAGTTATCTGAAATTAGAAATCTGTCCAGCCGAGAGGCAATTTGTTGAGATCTTGATCTTTTGTTATTCCAGGTGTAGAGACCATTATTGAATGGAAAATCTATTAGCCATTTATTTTGTATGTAATATCTGAAGCATCTGCTTTCATTGTCCAATTTTACTCTGCTGCATTTTTTCTCCTCCAGTTTAGTGATCATATTGAAGTCACCACCTGTGATCCAGAGTGGGTGTATTCTTATGGAATTGAGAGTTTCCAACGTGTTTAGCAGTGCATTATTTCTGCATAGAGTCCTGAGGGAAGAATACATTTGTTAAATGACCATGTATATTTGTTCCTATGATGTGAAAGGTAGCCTGTATAAAATGATGGGAGGCATGAAAATCTATGAGTGGAATATTGTGTGTATTCCAAGCGATAGCAAGCCTTCCCAATGCACCATACACATCAATCGTAATGATTTGGCATCCTGGCCAAGCTTTGGAGAGATAGAACCCAACGTGCTATTGTTGCATTTTGTTTCTTGCATGAAGAATATATGGGGTTTTTCATGCTGTATCATGCTTTTGATCATTATATATTTCCCAGGACTATTGAGTCCTCTTAAATTCCATGAGATGAGCTTCATGGTTGACCAATTGGTAATGATCTGTAATACTTGGTCAACTTGAAGCATCTGCCAGACTCCAATATCATTTGCCCAATGAGGATGGTGCGTTGTAGATCTATCTTTCTACCCCTTTTCTTTCCATCTTTGTTTGTGTGTTTCCCATCCCAAATGCTTCCTGGTTGTATGCCCAAGGTTCTTTGCTAGTGTACTCTTGAAAGTACTACTTCCAAATTTTCGAACTGCCTATCTGATATTTTGTCAAACTCCTTTTTGCAAGCTTGTTCAAGACTGAAGATGTCTAGGTCTCCTAGATCAAAGATCTCTGGTTCTTTTTCCATGTGACTTTGTTGGCTACTCTTAGCCATAAGGTGGGTTGTTTTGATTGGGCTTGTCAAAAGATTGTCAATGTCCATTCCTTTTGTTGACCATAGGACCGTGTCTTCCTCTTGAAAGGGGCTGGGTTGAGGAGCTTCTAGCTGCTGATATGATTTTTTGCCTGTAGAGCTGGACTGGATTCATTGGGTTTAGGTGAGGTGGATGGTTTGGTGGCTAGCATGGTCGTTGGCTCAACCATTTTGGAAATATCTGATTCTGGCATGTCTTGGTGTGATAGAAGATCAAAGCTGTTACTAGTGGATGGTATAGAGAAGGTAGGCAAGGGGTTTTGGGTCCATGAGGGGGTTTTTTGGTGTGCTTCTTTCGATTTGCGACTTTGTTGAACCATTCAGAGTCAGATTTTTCTGGGTAGTCAGTGGGTTTGGGGGCTTCATTTAAGGGACAATCACGGATTAGATGGCCATGAGCGTGGAATTTTCTTCATCTAAAGGGCACATGTTCATAGTCTATGGGTTGTATCCATTCAAAGTCATCATGAAGAAGGCTTACCGAGTTCGTGAGAGCCTTGCCGAGTTGCATGTATATGCATATGCGAACATATAATGTGTACCTTCGGAGCTTTGTTTCCTCTGCAATCTTTATGAATTCTCCTAGCCCATTTCCAATGGCTTTGAGTGATTCTTCATCCTAATATTCTAGAGGTAAGGAGTACATTCGAATCCATACTGGTGCCCAACTGAAGTCTTCCTTTTCTGGGTTAAATCATTTTATCCAATCTCTTATATATAGACTCGCAACATTGAAAAAGTAGGGGCCTCCATCAAGGATACGGTTCCTGTCCTCAATGCAGTTGAAGATGGCTGTAAAAAATCCTTTTTGGCCCAGCTGAAGGGTAACATTCCCTTTTGGCTTCCATTTTGAAGCAATCCATCCTTACAGGGCTTTCTCGATTGGCCAATAGCCAATGAATTTGCAGATAAGTGCATGATCCTTCTTTGGGCATTGATTCTATGGCTTGGTAGATCTATCTTGGGGTGGTCCGCTGTGATAGGCTTGCATGTGGATGACATTGCCTTCTTTGGTTCTTTAGGTCCTATGGAGGTATTCTCCTTGCCTTTGTTCAGATCTTTCGCTTCCTGTCGCTGAGCAAGTTGGATCGGTGGTTGTTCCATGTTCCCGGATAAGGGTTGTTCAGTTTCATTCCTGCTTGGGCTGCGACCATAGTTGTTGCCTGTGAGGGGAGGTCGTGTGGCCTCCCACATATGAATGTTCATTATTTGACTCTGTCAGCTCGATTAAGCCCATGTCTGAAGTATTACAACTTGTCTCTGATGGTCTGTCGCACCTTTCTTTGTGCCATGGAAGGGTTTGTTAGAAACCCTCGTCTGCCATTTTTTCTCTAGCTCTTAGGTTTTTCCGTTTTTCACCACCCCCTTTTGTTTATTATTACCCGAGGGATTAATACTAAAATCCCAAGGGATTATGAACCAACGGGAATAATATTAAACAAAAGGGACTAATATTATAAACCCAAGGAACTAATAAACCCAACCGTTTAATATTATAAACCCAAGGAATTAGTGAACCCAACGGATAAATATTAAAAACCTAATGGATCAAGAAGTGAAAGGAATTAATATTACAAACACGAGATTAATAAAGATGACCATGATTGATATAATAAAACCCAGGTTAATAATAAACCTAAAGGATTAATACTAAAACCCCAAGGGATTATGAACCCAAGGAAATAATATTAAACCCAAGGTACAAATATTATAAACCCAACATTGGTAAACCCTAATATAAATATTAGAAATACAAATAAACATGATTTATTTTCAGGGTGAGACTAATTTTGTCACATTGTGACATTCAACTATGGTTGACCATGGTTGATTATGATTGACAATGGTTGAACATGATCAATATTATAAACCTAAGGGAATAATAAACCCAAGGGATTTATAGTATAAACCTAAAGGAATAATAAAACTAAGGGATTAATACTAAAATCTCAACGGTTTATGAACCCAAGGGAATAATATTAAACCCATGGGACTAATATTATAAACCCAACATTGTTAAACCCAAATATAAACACTACAAACACTAAAATAAACATGGTTTATTTTGATGGTGAGAAAATCATTGTCACAATGTGACATTCAAACATGGTTGACCATTGTTTGTTATGATTGACAATGGTTGACCATGATTGGTATTCTAAACCCAAAGGAATAATAAAACGAAGGGATTAATACTAAAACCCAGGGGATTATGAACTGAAGGGAATAATATTAAACCCGTGGGACTAATATCATAAACCCAACATTGGTAAACCCAAATATAAATACTACAAACACTAAAATAAACATAGTTTATTTTGATGGTGTGACAATCCTTGTCACAATGCGACATTCAAACATGGTTGACCATTTTTGGCTACGATTTATATTATAAACATAAGGGAATAAAAAACCCAAAGGTTTGATATTAAAAACCCAAATGAATAATAAACCCAAGGGATTAATACTAAAACCCCAAGGGATTATGAACACAAGGGAATAAGATTAAGCCCAAGGGACTAATATTATAAACCCAACATTCGTAAACCCAACTATAAATATTACAAACACTAAAATAAACATGGTTTATTTTCATGGTGAGACAATATTTGTCAACATGCGACATTCAACCATGGGACTAATATTATAAATGCAAAATAGGTAAACCCAAATATAAATACTACAAACACTAATATAAACATGGTTTATTTTGATGGTGAGACAATTCTTGTCACAATGCGACATTCAACCATGGTTCACCATGTTTAGCTATGATTGACAATGGTTTACCATGATTGATATTATAAACCAAAGGGAATAATAAACCCAAATGATTGATATTATAAACCAAAATGAATAATAAACCCAAGGGATTATGAACCCAAGGGAATAATATTAAACCCAAGGGAGTAATATTATAAACCCAACATTCATAAAACCAAATACAAATATTAGAAAGTCTAAAACAAACATGATTTATTTTCATGGTGAGACAATCCTTGTCACAATGTGACATTTAACCATGGTTGACCATGATTGATATTATAAACCTAAGGGAATAATAAACCCAAGGGATTGATTTAAAACCCAAGGGATTAATACTAAAACCCAAAGGGATTATGAACCCGAGGAAATAATAGTAAAACCAAGGGACTAATATTATAGACCCAACATTCGTAAACCCAAATGTAAATATTACAAAGAACAAAATAAGCATGATTTATTTTCATTGTGAGACAATATTTGTTAAAATGGGAAATTCAACCATGGGACTAATATGGTAAACCCAAATATAAATATTACAAACACTAAAATAAACATGGTTTATTTTCATGGTGAGACAATCTTTGTCGAAATGTGACATTTAACCATGGGACTAATATTATAAACCCAATATTGGTAAACCCAAATATGAATACTACAAACACTAAAATAAACATGATTTATTTTGATGGCGAGACAATCCTTGTCACAATGTGACATTCAATCATGGTTGACCATGATTGATATTATAAACCTAAGGGAATAATAAACCCAAGGGATTGATATTATAAACCCAAATGAATAATAAACCAAAGGGATCAATACTAAAACCCCAAGGGATTGTGAACCCAATGGAATAATATTAAACCCAAGCGACTAATATTATAAACCTAACATTCGTAAACCCTAATATAAATATTACAAAGACTAAAATAAACATGATTTATTTTCATGGTGAGACAATCCTTGTGACAATGTGCCATTCAACCATGGTTGACCATGGTTGGCTATGATTGACAATGGTTGACCATGATTGATATTATAAACCTAAGGCAATAATAAACCCAAGGGATTGATATTATAAACCCAAAGGAATAATAAAACTAAGGGATTAATATTGAAATCCCAAGGGATTATGAACCGAAGGGAATAATATTAAACCCATGGGACTAATATTATAAACCCAACATTGATAAACCCAAATATAAATACTACAAACACTAAAATAAACATGGTTTATTTTGATGGTGAGACAATCCTTATCACAATGCAACATTCAAACATGGTTGACCATGCTTGGCTATGATTGACAATGGTTGACCATGATTGATATTATAAACCTAAGGGAATAATAAACCCAAGTTATTTTCATTATAAACACAAATGAATAATAAACACAAGGGATTAATACTGAAACCCCAAAGAATTATGAACCCAAGGGAATAATATTAAGCCCAAGGGACTAATATTATAAACCCAACATTTGTAAACCCAAATATAAATATTACAAAGACTAAAATAAACATGATTTATTCATGGTGATACAATCCTTGTGACAATGTGACATTCAACCATGGTCGACCATGATTGATATTATAAACCTAAGGGAATAATAAACCCAAGGGATTGATATTATAAACCCAAATGAATAATAAACCCAAGGGATTAATACTAAAACCCCAAGGGAATAATATTAAACCCAAGGGACTAATATTATAAACCCAACATGCGTAAACTGAAATATAAATATTACAAACACTAAAATAAACATGATTTATTTTCATGGTGAGACAATCCTTGTCACAATGTGACATTCAAGCATGGTTGACCATGGTTGGCTATGATTGACAATGGTTTACCATTATAAATATTTTAAACCTAAGGGAGTAATAAACCCAAAGGACTATGAATCCAAGGGAATAATATTAAACCCAAGGGACTAATATTATAAACCCAACGTATATAAAGCCTAAGATAAATATTATAAACATTAAAATAAACATGATCGACCATCATTGATTTTTGTATTGAGACAATCCTTATCACAATTCCATGTTGGACCATGGTTGACTTCATAATAAACCATGTTTGACTCAGGAATAATAAACCCAAGTGATTGATATTATAAATCGAAGGGATTAATACTAAAACCCCAAGGGATAATGAACCAAAGGGATTAATACTATTAAACAAAAGGGATTAATAATATAAACCCAAGGGAATAATAAACCCAAGGGATTGATATAATAAACCCAAAGGAATAACAAACCCAAGAGATTGATATTATAAACCCAAGGTATTAATACTAAAACCCCAAGGGATTATGAACCTAAAGGAATACTATTAAACAAAAGGGACTAATAATATAAACCCAAGGGATTGATATAAAAAACCCAAAGGAATAATTAACCTGAGGGATTAACACTAAAACCTAAAGGGATTATGAACCCAAGGAATTATTAATATTAAAATTTTGAATGAAGAAACCCAAGAATTTTATATTATAAACCTAAGGAATTAATAAACCCAAGGGAAAAATATTAGAAACCAAAGGGATAAAAAATAACAAGGGATCAAAATTAAAAATAGAAGGGATTAATAGGAATTATTTTTTTAAACCCAACGGATTGATCAAACCACGTGACTATGAATATTATAAACCTAAGGGATCAATAAACCCTATGGATTGTTAATATTATGACAACAACATGCTAATAAATTGAATGGATAAACATTGTAAATGTAAGGGATTAATATTAAACCTTAGGACTATTATTTAAACCTTAATATTGGGAATAAATAAACCAAAGGGAATAAATGATAAACCAGAGGTATTATTAATATTATAAACTTAAGGAACAAATAAACCTAACCATTTAATACTATAAACCCAAGGAAATAGTAAACCGAAATTAAGCCCTAAATCCATGGCATCAATATTATAAACATAAATAATGCTATAACACAAAACAATAATAAAAAACATAAACCAAAACCAATATAAGAACCACATTGCAAACCATAAATCATTAAAACAAGATAAATCATCATTACATTAATAATAACACATTTATATCACTACATTATAAACAATAAATAAATTTTAAGCCATAAATACATTGATATCAATACACGAATGTATTAATAGTATAAATCTCAAGAATATTGATATAAACACCTAGAACATGAAATCCAAACAATAATATTATAAATGTAAACAATATTTTCATTTATGAAAGATGTGAACAAACTGAAGGGATCGACACAAAAGACCACAAAAATCACAAATGAAAGGGAAATATATAAAATAGTATCACTGCCTTTGGAACCAAGAAACATAAATGAAAAAAACACATCTTAATTGCACACATTGGATTTAAAGAAGAACACCATAATAAGACATTTTAAGACCAACGATATACAATTTTATACATAAAAACAACATTAACATTTAAAAAAAATCAATTTCACCAACATTGAAACCACAGAAAGAACATTGAGTCTTAACATATAATTTTTGTTTTCTCTACATCAAATAATTCCACTACAAAATTGAACTTCAAACAATGTTTCAAAAGTCATATATGGAGTGGCCTCTTCCAAAACACAACCAGATTGATGATAAAAGCAGCACCAATTCAAATCAACAGGATAATGATCACGATACTTAACACTTTCCAACCAATTCCTTCTTGTTTTCCTCCTATACTCCCTTGGGTGCACATGTTTCAAGCATTTTACATGTGTTTTTGTTTGATCTAGCTCACGAATATGATCATCAATAAATGTAGGATGGAACCCATGTTTTCTATCAAACTTGTTCTGGAGATAGGAAAGAAAGCTTATAGCTTTAGCAATATCGTGTATTGTTCTGGAATAATAGATGACATCATTATTGTCCATATTTGCATTTGAAAGACACAACAGCAAAAGAAAAATCAATAAAGACATGCACAAATAAATAAGCACACACACACACATATATCTGTATATACATAAAACATAACACCCCATTTGTATTTATGTTTAAAAACTTAATGTTATAGTGTTACATGAAAAAAAACAATCTAGTGTTACATGAACCAAATGATATAAAAATTCTACAAATATAAGCCTCATTTCAAAATACAATAGAAAAAATTGTGGAAATAGAATAAAACCATGGCCAATATTCAAAAAATGAATGTTGGCCATGGTGATGGTCAATATTCAAAACCTCCATTTTTTTCATTTCATGATGTAATATGAATCCACAATATTAATATCAATATGAACCACTTATAAAAATCATTTTTAATGATTGATTCATATAACTCATTGTTTATGTTTGAATGTTTGTTGCAAACAAAAGAGCAATCGACACTTAAAAAAAAGAAGATAAATTGAACAACATGAAAAACGATGCAAACAAATTTCTCAAATATTACTATGAATATGATGAATTTATTAATCTAATAAATATATGAAAATGATTATTATATTAAAAGTAAATCAAGAGGACAATAAAAGCAATTCAAAAAACATACTATAAAGAAGGTCACAGTGTTATTAGTTGTATGTCATAGCGATATGGACTTCAATCACTCCTCTTCCTTTTTCCTAATTGTAACATATGTTATATCTTTCATCTTCACATAATTTTGAAAAGAAAAAGGCAGTGCAATGCATAAACCATCTATTGATTTCACTCTTGATATGGCTGTGAAGGTAAGGCCTTGCTGCTCTTTATTCCCGATATCAACTGACGCTCATTCTAAAGTCAATCCCTATGACTTGTGGATTGTAAGAACCCATGCCATATTCAAAGGAATTTGTTTTCAATTTCCTCTTATCATTGGTGTGATAGGGACAATGTTTGCATTGTTTGCATCAAATGGAACACCAACATAATTACCAAAAACAATGGTTGTGAACATTGGAAGTTGAGGTGGCTTAGAGGTAGGTGGATAAAATATATCCTTAACATAACCAAGTTCACCATTCACCAAGCCAGCTTCAACCCATAAATTACATGTCAACATAACACGTTGACTAGGACACAACAAAAATTCACGGTCCAATTGATCATCATCAACACCACTGATTTCTGAATGCCTTGAATTCTCAACAAAACATCATGCAATTGGAGAATTTAATGATTTTAGCATATGCCTATTATGGAAGGAGACCAAATTATTTGTTAGAAACATGTGAACTACTGCATTAAATAAATCCCTTTCTCTAGGATGCAACCTCATATCATCCCATGACATAAGAAAGTCTCAATCTTCAAGAAAAGGTTCTACATTTCTTATGTTATAGAGAACTCTACAAAAACAAGATTGTTTCTCATTATTCCCTTATTGGCGAAAGATTGTGTCAAAAGTGACAACAATGTTGAATTTGTTCCACAAGAATTTCCCTGTTGTATTACTTGCATACAAAGGCTTATCTCTCACAGGAGGCAGTTGTCCAAGGTCACCCACAAGGATGATCGATCTTCCACCAAAAGGACAATGTCTTTTCTCTAGAAATGATTCTCGTAATCGAGCATCTATTTTCATAAAAACCTTGATCCTAGAAATCTCTTTTTATCAATCAATATATATCTAACATGTCGCATTTATTCTTGGAATACTACAAGTGACTACCCCCATAGTGGTTGCATATCTTTAATTGGAATTTTTAGAGCTGAGTCTATTGTTTTTGGATGTATATTAAAAGAAACTATTCCTGTTGGGGCAAGAAGAAGCAAAGGGCTTCTTTCATTACTTGACAAATGAGAAAGAGCTTCAAAAATACAATGGATAAGGACAGACTTCCCAGTGCCAGCAGTGCCCTGAATAATCATAAGAAGAGCTTCGCGAATCTCATATTCAACAAAGTGCCTTAAGACAATTTCAAAAGCAATTAATTTTTTTTCCAACAAAGAATCTGGAGATGCAAATGTTCTGTTTGAAACGTCAACAATATCACCCCTTGATTTTGTATTCCTTATAAAATTAATAGCTTATTTTGTAACATCATCAGAAATAGTTGTACTTTCCTAGTCAAAGGATATATCAAAGTCCCTTTGACCAAGGGTGTGAAGATCAAAAACATTCGCATCATTTGGTGGAACCAAGTGAGAGAAAATCTGCCATTCTTGAAATTCATCTTCAAGATTCATTTCCTAGTTAGAAAAATCACCATCTTCTTCATCTTCAATATTGTCTATAATTGACAGATTTCAATCAATATGCCATGCTTGATATCGAAAATTCCTCCATTTTTTAATAATAATTTCAGCCGAAAGGTCAATTTCTGTAGGAATGTCATGAAATGGCTTGTACAGGAGCAATTTTGTCCAGCAAAAGGTTTCAAATTCCTCTGAAGCCTCACCAAGAATAGAATAAAACTGTCGCCAAACCCAAACAATAGCATGAACATCTCTAGGCTTCCATGGATCTTGTTTACGCTTGCTATCAAATGTCCAAGATCTTGTTGCTTCTATTAAAGATAGATGTTCAAGGAAGAATGGTATCTTTGAATAATGTTGAACAAAAGTATTCTTTGATGAACATTGCAAGCCATCCCTTGAGATTTTCCTAAGAACCTTTATTCCAACATTTAAGGAAACAAATTTCCAACTACAAACAATAAGAGGTAGCTTAAGCAACATATGGCATGTTTCTTGTGCTCCAATGTCATGGTCAACAATCGTTTATACAAGAAACTTTCTATATGCACATAAAGCATGATCCTCAGAGCCAATATAATTTGAAATTCTAGTTAACATATGATGATAACTTTCAGACCTTTTTTATGCTTTTGATGCATACTTAGCAATGTATGTCAACAAAACATAGCGAGAAAGCACTCGCTGGAAATCAACATTTGCATGCCACATTGTTAGAAGCTCAATGTTATGTACATTAAGCCTGTCATCCTTTCTTACTGGCTCATATTTTTTTCTTCCTTGATCATCTATGAACATTTTTGATTCATCACAAAGATCCCATGGAGCATTGTACCGACATTTTTGAATAGTGTCCTTTTTGCACAAACAAGAATCTACAGTACACTTTGTGTGCCTTTGGACATGGTTTAACAATTCTTTGTAATCATTATGAGGATTAGAAGAGAAAATATGACCAGTATTCAATAGGCAAGGGTCATCATTGAGGCTTCGTGGAACCATTATGTTGTGACGATGTATGTCATGCAGATTCCATGCACTTACATATTTGTCGAAGAATATCTTTGCAAGTTGTACATTAGAACTATTTGACCAATCAAGTATTTCCATGTCAAGAGCACCTTCTAACCATAGGAAACCATGGATATGTGCTGAACCTTTATGTTGCTACTCATATCTGAAAAATGAAGATATAATTACTACAAACAATATTAATAGAATCATAATAAAAGTTCAAAAAGTATAGAAAAAATGAACACAAACCTATACTAGAAGTCTTTAGCTTTAAGATATTTTTGGATAACTTCCTCTAAAAAATATTAAATCTGTGGTGCATAAATGTTGCAACAATATGAGGGTACTGGATAACATTCTAAATTTTCATACGATGCCTATTTGAAGAATGAGAATGTGAATGTATGGGCACAAGGTCATGCAACTTTGGCTACTTTGTGCTAGCTACACTCAAAGTCAAAAATAAAGATGGACATCCTAACTGAGTATTCATGTCCGTCAATTCAGATCAACACTTGTTAGAGAAGAACCAAACTGCATAAGATGCTCCACCAACTTATTTTCTTGTAAATCAGATAGTTGGTGATGCAACTCTTCAATTGTTGCAAGTGAGTTATCATGTAAATGTTTCTTTGCAAAAACTGCAGCAGTTGCTTGGCTCCGATGCCACATTATCATGTTTAAGAGGTAATATCAAAAGCGAGGATGGCTTGCAAATCTCTTATCATAGTACCTAAGAAGATGCAATGCATACTCATGAAGTTCAACACTACAAATACATGGTTGTAACCAATCAACATCACTAGTGGGGAACAATGTTGGGAATACCATATCTAATAACCCATCTGTATTATATTCATTCACTGGAGAGGTTCCAATACTGGGAAAATCCATGTCTTGAACATGTGAAGAATCAACATTATCAAGAAATGCTCTAATTTCTTCCACTTCTCTTCGTTTGTTTGGTAGGTGAGCAACAAAAGAAGAAGCATGAGAGGGAAAATGCTCAGCAGGAAACCCTTCATTATTAGTTTCATTGATCTCATATACTTCAATATCGCAATCAACAAATTTAAGCCTGGAGGAGACATCTATTGATCTTTCGGGCAGAGCATTCACTAAATCATAATCAATTACAACATCTCGATAATATTGATCATGTTGGATTTTGAAAGCAATGCAGCTATCACTCAAGATATTTTGACAAAACTGTCATGCGAAAAGAGTTATTTTTGCGGACAAACCTAACCTCCCTAGGATCCTAAGACTCTCTAGTGACAAACAAGACAAACAAGAGCAATCCTTCTCTAAATATACATTATTCTATGAGAAACCAATTGTTGTTCGATCCTACCTCAAATCCAACGCTTGTTGTAGCAGTCCAGCCTTGCTGATCCAAATGAGCTCCTCCTTCACTTTAAGACCTGCATACACTAATAGTCAAACGATTACATAACACCTGAATATTTCATAAAACAAAGCATATTCATCACATAGACCAAGGAGTACATGAAATAATTCATTAACAACAAATCATTGAGAAGAATGGACTATTTGTATTAAGGAAACAAAAAAGGAACCATTACAACCTGAGCCTTGGTGTTGTGCAAGCTCCTCCCAGGGTCCAACAAGAGATTTCCTCTACTTTGACAAGCTCACCCACTCCCAATATGGCAACAAGAAAGGATGTTAATCTCTCCTCACAAGTTAACAATGGAAGTCCTAATTCCAGCAGCATTTACCCTTTGGAATGTTCAGCTTTCAACTTCCCCTCCTTTGGCCCAATGCCTGTATTTATAGTATTCTAGAGGAGGTTATTCAGTTCCAACATCAATGGGATACTCCCTCTTTTGGATGGGGTAGTTCCTCCCTTGATGGGATAAGCTCCTCTATCATAGGGGTGCATGAACCATCTGGAGGCGCTCAATACACGTCAAGAACTCTTCTAGAAGGCTCTAGAAGTGACCACAAGTAACTTTTTAAAGGTGAAACTTGCGCCTTTTGACCTTTACAGGGGTACGCACCCTAGTTTTAGTATACAGAGCGTATTACTACGCAGGTCTAATGTATATGGAGTGCGTACACGCAGGCAAGGTAGAGAGAACCTGCGTACCCAGAGATAAACATGTTTTCAAGTGACTTTCTCTCTCTTTGAAGTTTTGACATGAAGAGCAGAGGTATGGGGCTTGACAAAGAGGACAATGTGGCTATTGATGAGGCCACATAAACTGCAGATAGTCAAGGTGACAGAATTCAGTGTAACAGATTGCCCCCTAAAGTACGAAGCCTGTAATAGATAAGGGTGTTAAGTCATATAAGAAGGGTGAAGTGCTTTATCATTTCGAGGATCATCTTGTGAATAGCCCGGTTGGAACCTGCAATTTTCAACACAAAATACATGTAAAATATCATATCATACTGAGGTAGGCATTCCCATACTCAGATCAAAAACTTTAACTATGGACTAACTATTCTAGTACAGGAATGATTTCATAATACATCATAATCATAGACTCTCGTAGACACAGCATGGACGCAGCCATCTGTTTATTATCGGTCTACAACATAATGAATACAAAACTCCTCGCAGCCTGGATGGTGGAAACTAGATCCAGGGTCTTCATTTCTGTTCCCGAATTGGTACGATTCTAGCCATGTGAATGAATGAGTCGATGTCGAACATGGTAGAAACCACTTGATTACTGGTCAATGATGTAAACCGTTAACAAGTATGGGAGAAACCACCAGTAATGTCAATGGTTCTCAAAGTACCCAGCACAATCCATGAGATGTGAATGAAAGAGTCGATGTCGAACATTTCATGGAATCCTTCGATCGTAAGTCAATGATGAAAACTGACGTCGAAGGCGAGAAACCTGCCATTGATGCATGCAGACTTCAAGGTACTGACGATTCCTAAGTCAACTTTCTAGATAATGTGCTGATGTCGATAGAAAGCGACTTGTTGCAGGCAAGCCTGCAACGCGAAATCATAGTTCAAGTTGAAGAAATGTTGCTGTAAGGACTGACTCAATGATGATATGATGGATGGTAGGTATTCTGTAGTTGAATGTTTTGTTTCAGATCTCTTGAACACATAACGACACGACAGATGGTTTGGTGATAAATGACTCAAAGTCGACTCCCATAACCCGGCTAAAAATGTTAAGTGATTTGGTCAACTGTGAGGTAAAGGATTTCCCAACCCAGGTGAATGAACAAGTGTCGTGTTCAAGA
>APFE030276123.1:3279-50694 GCA_000404065.3 Pinus taeda | reverse complement strand
ATTAATAACTATATAAATAAAAACAACAATATTCTTATATATTTATATATTTATGATTCTTATATTAACATAAACTCATAAGAATATTAGTGATGACCTCCGACGAAGTCCTCGCTACCGAGTGCAAGCCCTAGAAGTGATGATTGATGATGATGTAAGTACGATTGATACTTATGTTTCACTTGAGCATTTGGTAGATGGACTGTATGCAGAGAAGGGTAAAATCAGTTTGCCGATGCTATGGAGGATTTTACCATGGATGACTATGATGAGACCTTGTATGGAGAAGAAAGGATTGTTGATTGTTGCAGGACTTCTTGGGGTTGTTTGTGACCTTATAGTAGAAGGTACAAAGGCCCGTGACAAGGGAGGAACATGATGATCGTTGCAGATGATTGGGTCATGCTTTAGCCACATGGAGAATTAGCTAAGTGCCTGGCATGACTCATGGACAGATTGAGGAGGCACACATATGGATGATGATGCCTTGGTGACAAAGCTTGGGCATGGGTTGAGCCGAGACTTATTCACTTTTGACACATGGGAGCTGAATGATCTGTGATCATGTGCAGCACATGGATAGATGAAATAGGTGTATACTTGTTTCTATGGCAGACTTGAGGGATGGCACATACAAATATGATGGAGGTTGCTTCATGGACCTGCATGTGGCAAATCGAGAGTTGGGTTCGATGAGATGGTCTCTTCATATTGAGGAGGCACACATATGGATGATGATGTTGGGGTAGATGTGGTTGATTTCATGCAACACATTAGTACTAGACATCATGGACAACATGTTGCAGATGAGATAAGGGCTACTTCATGGACCTGAGCATGGCTTACACTTATATGGAGATGGATTCCTGATCGAGTTGAGGATATGACGAGATGTTCTCGGAAACAATTGATGGTGCCATGAGAATGTGCATTCTCATGGTTTGGGCATGACAGTTGGATTAGCTACCCAACTAGTTCAGACATGGGGGACGTCAATGTACAAAGATGTGTTAGCACTATGTTGAAGTATCATGGCAACAGTTCACATGAGGACGACACATGATTAGTTTGAAACGATATATTGCAGGAAGCATGTAACTTGACATGGAAGGGCCAACCTTCCACGATGCGGAGCAACATGTGGAGATTGTGACAGAGTGGTTGATGATCGTGGATTAAGATGATTTCCGATGTATGACATACCAATGGGGTGTATACCTTGGTATGGTGATAGATGGCTTCCGAGACAAGACATGATCGAGAGAGTGGTTCTACATATGTTGCAGAGATGGTTGTAGTATGTGAGGGAGTTGACATCGAGGATGAAATAGTTGTTATTGATCTTGCTGGATGGCTACTAGGATGGCATGTTGTCGAGGACGACAATGACTTCAAGTGGCGGATGTAAGGATGTATGGTCCAAATGCATCACCACCGAAGACGTTCGATGAGTTTGGAGGCAAACAGGCATGCGATTGAGTGAACAAAATAGCAGAGTGGTCACTTGAAACGTGCATGCCAAAAGTGAAGGAGTGAGCATGTTTATACGATGGACAACAGGGCGTTCATCCATGGTAAGTCGATGATGATGGATAGTTGCATTTGGCATGTTGGTAATGGGCTGACCGAACAGTGAAGCAAGCAGAACACGTCGGTTGAGGAGAAATAAGGGTCGGCCGGATGATGGCCTGACCCCATGACATTGCATATATATTGGTGCGTTGTTGGAGTGTTTTGGAATCATTTGACACATGAATCTTCAAAGGAGAAGCGCATGGAGAAGAGGTCACAGAAAAGAGGAAGGTGCAGATGGATATGTGCCCAAGTCTTTGGTAGGTCACGTGAATGCACAAGTCTTAAATGAAGGAAGGATGAAGTAAGGCATGCACGGTTAAGGTGTGGGCACCCGATTGTGCAAGGCATGCATGAGTGAAAGCAAGGGCGTCGGGTTGTGCGAAGGTGCACGTGTGAAGGTGTGAACACCCAGTTGTGTGCGGTTGTGCGATTGGGTGGTTGTGCATGGGTTCTTGGGCAGCTCAGGTGAGAACCTGCCCATTATGCAAAGGCAAACACGGAAGTTGTGTACGGTGGAAACGATGAAGTGTTGTGATTGTGAACAAAGGTGTGACTCGTACGGAGGTGCCCATGTGTGGCGACTTGGTTACGATGAGACGCACCCAAGTTGGGCAAACAAAATGATCATGCGATGAGGTGAATGAAGAGTTGGTGAGTCATGTGGCGACCGTGTGGAGGTGTTGACAAGCTCGGCAACCGAGTTTGCCGAAGTTGGAAATTTGGTTAAGTATAAATTTGTGGTTTACGAAGGACTTAGCATATAATTTGTAAAAGTAAATATTATATAATATATTGATTTGGGCAGACTCATATTGCAGGCAGTTGCCCTTCCTTTTATATTGTTGTGCATTTCTATTGTATAATGATGTTTATGAGAATATTATGGGCTTTCACTTGTATAAAGGATAAAAGAAATAATACTTGGTAACAAAATTAAAACTAAGTATGGAATGTTAGGTGTAGTCTACAATCGTAAGTATTGGTGAAAAGAAAATGGTTGGTACTGCCGCACCTTGCTTAGCATGGTTGGAAGACTACCGTAGGGTTGGGGGCATGACAGTTGTGATTCATTTCACTAGTTTCAATCCCAGTTCTTCGCCAATGCGAGCATCCCCCGATGCAATGAGTGCTAAGTGAACTATTCAAAAATCATGAGAAATTAATGAGTTACAGCTACCTCTCATGGAAATGGTCATACGTGAATGACTTACTTAACATAGTTGAATCCCAAAAAAAGATATCTAATATAACGCACTGCGTAAAACCCTCTAATACTTAAATATTAGTAATATTAATTAATAACAATAATAATTATTATTATTATTATTATTATTTTTATTTTTATTATTATTATTATTATTATTATTATTATTAGGCTTTATTAATTCAACCATATTTATTTTAGTATTTTTAATATTTATCTTAGGGTTCGCATATATTGGCTTTATAATATTAGTCCTTTTTGTTTATTATCACCCAATGAATTATTACTAAAATTCCAAGGGATTATGAACCAATGTGAATAATATTAAACAAAAGGGACTAATATTATAAACCCAAGGAACTAATAAACCGAACCGTTTAATATTATAAACCTAAAGAATTAGTGAACCCAATGGATAAATATTAAAAACCTAAGGGATCAAGAAGAGCAAGGAATTGATATTACAAACGCAAACGATTAATAAAGATGAACACGGTTGATCTTATAAATGCAAGTTAGTAATAAACCTAAAGGATTAATACTAAAACTCTGATGGATTATGAACCCGAAGAAATAATATTAAACCCGAGGGACTAATATTATAAACCCAACATTAGTAAACCCTAATATAAATATAAGAAAGACTAAAATAAACATGGTTTATTTTCATGGTAAAACTATTTTTGTCACAATGTGACATTCAATTATGGTTGACCATGGTTGGTTATGATTGACAACGGTTGAATATGATTGATATTATAAATCTAAGGGAATAATAAACCTAAGGGATTGACAGTATAAACATAAAGGAATAGTAAAAATAAGGGATTAATACCAAAACCCTAAGGGATTATGAAACCAAGATAATAATATTAAACCCATGGGGCTAAATTATAAACCCAACATTGTCAAACCCAAATATAAATAATATGAACACTAAAATAAACATGGTTTATTTTTCTGGTGAGAAAATCGTTGTCGCAATGTGACATTCAAACATGGTTAACCATTGTTTGCTATGATTGACAATGGTTGACCATGATTGGCATTCTAAACCCAAATGAATAATAAAATGAAGCGATTAATATTAGAACCCCAAGGTAATATGAATCAAAGGGAATAATATTAAACCCATGGGACGAATATTATAAACGCAACAGTGGTAAACCCAAATATAAATATGACAAACACTAAAATAAGCATAGTTTATTCTAATGGTGAGAAAATCCTTGTCACAATGCTAAATTCAAACATGGTTGATTATGTTTGGCTACGATTAATATTATAAACCTGACTGAATAAAAAACCAAAAGGTTTGATATTATGAATCCAAATGAATAATAAAACCAAGGGATTAATGCTAAAACCCCAAGGGATTATGAAAAAAAGGGAATAATATTAAGTCCAAGGGACTAATATTATAAACCCAACATTCATAAACCCAAATTTAAATATTACAAACACTAAAATAAACATGGTTTATTTTCATGGTGAGACAATATTTTTCAAAATGCGACATTCAACTATGGAACTAATATTATAAACCCAAAATAGGTAAACCCAAATATAAATACTACAAACAATAAAATAAACATGGTTTATTTTGATGGTGAGACAATTCTTGTCACAATGTGACATTCAACCATGGCTAACCATGTTTGGCTATGATTGACAATGGTTTACTATGATTGATATTATAAACCAATGGGTATAATAAACCCAAGTGATTAATACTAAAACGCAAGGGGTTATGAACCCAAGGGAATAATATTAAACCCAAGGGACTAATATTATAAATCCAACATTTGTAAAACAAAATATAAATATTAAAAGCCTAAAACAAACATGATTAACTTTCATGGTGAGACAATCCTTTTCACAATGTGACATTCAACCATGGTTGACAATGGTTGACAATGGTTGATAATGATTGATATTATAAACCCAAGGGAATGATAAACCCAAGGTGTTGATATTAATATCCAGGGGATTAATACAAAAACCCAAAGGGATTATGAACCCAAGGGAATAATCGTAAACCCAAGGGACTAATATTGTAGACCCAACATTCGTAAACCGAAATGTAAATATTACAAAGACCAAAATAAACATGATTTATTTTCATGGTGAGACAATATTTGCCAAAATGAGAAATTCAACCATGGAACTAATATGGTAAACCCAAATATAAATTTGATTAACACTAAAATAAACATGGTTTATTTTCATCGTGAGACAATCTTTGTCAAAATGTTACGCTCAACCATGGGACTAATATTATAAACCCAACATTGGTAAATATGAATACTACAAACACTAAAATAAGCATGATTTATTTTGATGGTGAGAAAATCCTCGTCACAATGTGACATTAAAACATGGTTGACCATGATTGATGTTATAAACATAAGGGAATAATAAACCCAAGGGATTGATATTATAAAGCCAAATGAATAATAAACCCAAGGGATTTATATTATAAACCCAAATGAATAATAAACCCAAGGGATTAATACTAAAACCACAAGGGAGTGTGAACCCAAGGGAATAATATTAAACCCAAGAGACTAATATTATAAACTAAACATTCGTAAACAAAAATATAAATATTACAAATACTAAAATAAACACGGTTTATTTTCGTGGTGAGAAAATCCTTGTCACAATGTGACATTCAGCCATGGTTGACCATGGTTGGCTATGATCGATAATGGTTGACCATGGTTGGCTACGATCGACAGTGGTTGACCATGATAGATATTATTAACCTAAGGCAATAATAAACCCAAGGGATTGATGTTCTAAACCCAAAGGAATAATAAAACTAAGGGATTAATGTTAAAACCCAAAGGGACTATGAACCAAAGGGAACAATATTAAACCCACGGTACTAATATTATAAACCCAACATTGATAAACCCAAATATAAATACTACAAACACTAAAATAAACATGGTTTATTTTGATGGTGAGACAATCCTTGTCATAATGCAACATTCAAACATGGTTGACCACGGTTGGCTATGATTGACAATGGTTGATCATGATTGATATTATAAACCTAATGGAACAATAGACCCAATTTATTTACATTATAATCCCAAATGAATAATAAACACAAGGGATTAATACTAAAACCCCAAGGGATTATGAACCCAAGGGAATAATATTAAGCCCAAGGGACTAATATTATAAACCCAACATTTGTAAACCCAAATATAAATATTACAAAGACTAAAATATACATTATTTATTCATGGTGAGACAATCCTTGTGACGATGTGACCTTCAACCATGGTCGACCATGATTGATATTATAAACCCAAATGACTAATAAACCCAAGGGATTAATACTAAAACCCCAAGGGATTATGAGCTCAAGGGAATAATATTAAACACAAGGGACTAATATTATAAACCCAACATGCATAAACCCAAATATAAATATTACAAATACTAGAATAAAGGTGATTTATTTTCATGGTGAGACAATCCTTGTCACACTGTGACATTCAAGAATGGTTGACCATGTTTGGCTATGATTGACAATGGTTTACATGATCAATATTATAAACCAAAGGGATTATGAACCCTAGGGAATAATATTAAACCCAAGGGACTAATATTATAAACCCAATGTATATAAACCCTAAGGAAAATATTATAAACATTAAAATAAACATGATCCACTATCATTGATTTTTAAATTGAGACTATCCTTATCAAAACTCCATGTTGGACCATGGTTGACATCATAATAAACCATGTTTGACTTGAGAATAATTTTCCAAGTGGTATGTATTATAAACTGAAGGGATTAATACTAAAACCCCAAGGGATTATGAACCAAAGGAAATACTATTAAACAAAAGGGACTAATAATATAAACCCAAGGGAATAATAAACCAAATGGATTGACATAATAAAACCAAAGGAATAATAAACCCAAGGGATTATTATTTATTTTCATGGTGAGGCAATCCTTGTCACAATGTGACATTCAAGCATGGTTGACCATGGTTGGTTATAATTGATAGTGGTTTACCATGATCGATATTATAGACCTAGGGAATAATAAATCCAAGGAATTAATATGAGAAACCCAAAGGAATAATAAAATGAATGGATTAATACTAAAACCTCAAGGGATTATGAACCTAGGGAAATAATATTAAATGCAAAGGACTAATATTATAAACCCAATGTATAAAAACCCTAAGACAAATATTACAAACATTAAATTAAACATGATCGACCATCCTTGGTTTTCATATTGAGACAATCCTTATCACAATTCCATGTTGGACCATGGTCGACATTATAATAAACCATGTTTCACTTGGGAACACTAAACCCAAGCGATTGATATTATAAACCCTAGGGATTAATACTAAAACCCCATGGGATGATGAACCTAAGGGAATATTATTAAACAAAAGGGACTAATAATATAAACCCAAGGGATTGATATAATAAACGCAAAGGAATAATAAACCCAAGGGATTAACACTAAAACCTAAAGGGATTATGAACCCAAGGAATTATTAATACTAAAATTTTGAAAAAGGAAGAAACCCAAGAATTTGATATTATAAACCTAAGGAATTAATAAAACCAAGGGAAAAATATTAGAAACCAAATGGATAAAAAATGACAAGGGATCAATAATAAAAATAGAAGGGAATAATAGGAATTGGTTTTTTAAACCCAATGAATTGATCTACCCATGTGACTATGAATATTATAAACCTAAGGGACCAATAAACCCTAGGGATTGTTAATGTTATGAAAGCAACACGTTAATAACTTGAAGGGATAAACATTGCAAATGTAAGAGATTAATATTAAACCTTAGGACTATTATTTAAACCTTAATATTGGGGATAAATAAACAGAAAAGAATAAATGATAAACTGGAGGAATTATTAATATTAAAACTTAAAGAACAAATAAACCTAATCATTTAATATTATAAACCCAACGAAATAGTAAACCGAACCTAAGCCCTAAATCCATGGAATCAATATTATAAACATAAATATTGTTATAACAGAAAACAATAATAAAAAAACGTAAGCCAAAACCAATATAAGAACCACATTGCAAACCATAAAGCATTAAAACACGATAAATCATCATTACATTAATAATAACACATTTTTATCACTACGTTATAAACAATAAATAAATTTAAACCATAAATATATTGATATCAATACATGGATGTATTTATAGTATAAATCTCAAGAATATTGATATAAACACCTAGAACATGAAATCCCAACAATAATATTATAAATGTAAACTATAATTTGATTTATGAAAGATGTGAACAAAGTGAAGGGATTCACACAAAAGACCAAAACAATCACAAATGCAAGAGAAAGATATAAAGTAGTAACACTGCCATTGGAGGAAAGCAACATAGATAAAAAACACATCTAAATTGCACACATTAGATTTAAAGAAGAACAACATAATACGGCATTTGAAGGCCAGAGATATACAATATTTTACATGAAAACAACATTCGTGTTTTAAAAAAATCAATTTAACCAACATTGCAACCATAGAAAGAACATTGAGTCTCAATATATAATTTTTGTTTTCTTTACATCAAATAATTCCACTACAAAATTGAACTTCAAACAACGGTTCAAAAGTCATCTATGGAGCGGCCTCTTTGAGAACACAATGAGAACGATGACAAAAGTAGTACCAATTCAAACCAATAGGATAATGATCACGATACGTGACACTTTCCAACCGATTCCTTCTTATTCTCCTCCAAGACTCCCTCTTGTGCACATGTTTCAAGTAGTTTACAAGTGTTTTTATTTGATCTAACTCATGAATATGATCATCAATAAATGCAGGATGGAACCCATGTTTTCTATGAAACTTGTTCCGAAGATAGGAAAAAAATCTTATAGCTCCAGCAATATTGCGTATTGTTCTGGAATAATATATGACATCATTATTTTCCATATCTGCATTTGAAAGACACAAAAACAAATGCAAAATCGATAAAGACATGCACAAATAAATAAGCATACACATAGATATGTATATACATAAAACATAATACCTCATTTGTATTTTTGTTAAAAATCTTAATGTTATAGTGTTACATGAAACAAACAATCTAGTGTTACATGAACCAAATGATATAAAAAAATCTACAAATATAAGCCTCATTTCAAAATACAATAGACACAAACTATGGAAATAGAATAAAACCGTGGCCAATATTCAAAAAATGAATATTCGCCATGGTGATGGCCAATATTCAAAACCTCCATTTCTTCATTTCATGATGTAATATGAATCCACAATATTAATATTGATATGAACTAGTTATAAAAATGATTTTGAATGATTGGTTCATATAACTCATTGTTTACGTTTGAATGGTTTGTTGCAAAGAAAAGAGAAATAGGAACTTTAAAAAAATAAGTAAATTGAACAACATGAAAAATGATGTAAACAAATTTTACAAATATTACTATGAATATGATGAATTTATTAATCTAATAAATATATGAAAATGATTACTATATTAGAAGTAAATTAAGAGGACAATAAAAGAAATTCAAAAAACATACTATAAATAAGGTCACAATGTTATTAATTGTATGTCATAGCAACATGGACTTCAATCGCTCCTCTTATGTCTTCTTAATTGTAACATATGCACTATCTTTCATCTTGGTATAACGTTGAAAAGAAAAAGGGGTGCAATGCATAAACCATCTATTGATTTCACCCTTGATATGGCTGTGAAGGTAAGGCCTTGCTACTCTTTATTCCCGATATCAATTGACACTCGTTCTAAATTCAATCCTTGTGACATGTGGATTGTAAGTGCCCATGCCATTTTTAGAGGAATTTTTTTTCAATTTCCACTAATCACTGGTGTGATTGGGACAATGTTTGCATTATTTTCATCAAATGGAACACCAACATACTTATCAAAAACAACAGTTTTGAGCATTGGACGTTGTGGTGGCTTAGAGGTATGAGGATAAAATATATCCTTAATATAAACAAGTGCACCATTCACCAAGCCATCTTAACCTCATAAATTACATGTCAGCATAACACGATGACCACGACACAAAAAAGCTTCACAATCCAATTGATCATCATCAACACCACTGATTTCTGAATGCCTTGAATGCTTAGCAACACATCATGCAATTTGAGAATTTAATGATTTTAACATATGCCTATTATGGAAAGAGACCAAATTATTTGTTGGAAACATGTGAACTAGTACATTAAATAAATCTCTTTCTCTAGGATGAAACCTCGTATTACCCCGTGACATAAGAAAGTTCCAATCTTCAAGAACATGTTCTACATTTCTTATGTTGTTATGGACTCCACGAAAACAAGATTGTTTCTCATTATTTGATTGTTTTTGAAAGATTGTGTATTGTTTTTTCATGTATACTAGAAGCAGATTTTCTTGTTGGGGAAAGAAGAAGAAAAGGGTTTCTTCCATTACTTGACAAATTAGAAAGAGCTTTAGAAATACAGTGCATAAGGAAAGACTTCCAAGTGCTCGCAATGCCCTAAATAATCATAAGAGGAGCTTTACGAATCTCATATTTAGCAAAGTTCCTTAAGACCATTTCAAAAGCAAGTCGTTGTTTTCTCGACAAAGAATCTCAAGATGCAAATGTTTTGTTTGAAAGGAAAACAATATCACATCTTGATTTTACATTGCTGATAAAATTAATATCTTCTTCTGCAAGATCATCACAAATAGTTGTACTTTCCTAGTCAAAGGATATATCAATGTCCCTTTGACCAAGGGTGTGAAGATCAAAGACATCCACATAATCTGGTGGAACCAAGTGAGGAAAAATCTGCCATTCTTGAAAATCATCTTCAAGAATCATTTCATGGTTATGAAAATCACCATCTTCTTCATCTTCAATATTGTATATAATTGATGGATTTTGATCAACATGCCATGCTCGATATCAAAAATTCCTCCAAATTTCAATTAATTCTAGCTAAAAGGCCAATTTCTATAGGAATGTCACGAAATAGCTTGTAAAGGGGAAATTTTGTCTAGAAAAAGGGTTCAAATTCCTCTGAAGCCTCACCAGGAATAGAATAAAACCATGGTCAAACTTGAACAATAGCATGAAAATCTCTAGGCTTCCATGGATCTTGTCTACGCTTTCTATCAAATGTCTAAGAACTTGTTGTTTCTATCAAATGTAGATGTTCAAGGAAAAAGTTCTCTTCTAATAATTTTGAATGAAAGTATTCTCAGGTGAACATTGCAGGCCATCGCTTTAAATTTTCCTAAAAACCTTTCTTCCTGCATTTAAGGAAACAAATTTTTGACTACAAAGAATAAGATGTAGTTTAAGCAACATATGCCATGTTTCTTATGCTCCAATGTCACTATCAACAATCGTTTCTACAAGAAACTATTTATATGTACATAAAGCATGATCCTCAGAGCCAATAGAATTTGAAATTCTAGTTAACATATGATGAAAGCTTTGAGACCTTTTGACGCAGGAGCATTCACCCAAGGGAAAATCATTGTAAATAGTAGACATAGGGGGTCATGCATTTTAGGAAATAGTTTTTCTAAGTCTTAACTCAATGTAATATTTAGGCTTTTAAGTGATTTAATTAGATAATGGGAGAATATGTAAATGCTCTCAAAATAAATAAATGAGAACATGAGTGGTAGAAGTCAAATCCAACTCTTAAACAGTTCCATGATTCTAGGAACAAGAGAGAGCTTTTAGGCATTAAATGGGAAGCTAATAAGAAGACTTTTCTGTTTTAAAACAAAGGAAAAGATGGAATGGATAAAGTCTCGAGGATGCTTATATATCACATATGCATGCATGTAGTGCTTTAGGCTTTTGTTAGACAATTGATCGGACCCTTCAATGAGTTGATCCAATGTTTCCATATAAATATATGTAGGCCTACGGGCAACACAGGAGGGCACTAATGTTGAGAATCAGGCTTGTCTAAGACCAAGGTGTCTCAAATATAATATTGATTTTACATTAATATATATATACAAAGTTACTTTTGAATGTCTCAATAGAGTGTGAATTGCGTGTTTGTGATGAATTATGAATTGAACTCATAGGTTCTATTACATGAGGTGTGTAGGAAGAGTTCTATAGAATGCGCAGAGGGACATTAAGGACTGTTCGAGCAACAACAAAGTGAAATTTGGAAAGATAGAAACCCATATAGAAACACTAAGAAGACAGTGAAAACATATAAAGAGAAGAGTGGAGAAGTGAACCAGAGTTGTGCAGCAGAAACAACAAGGATGAGATCTTTTGAAGAAACTCAAGCATATAGAGAAATTGAATAAAAAGTGAAGAAATTCCAAATAAAAGGAATAAACATAGAAGTGCAAGTGACTCTCAACTGCTATTAGATCTTATAAATCAACAAATATGATTTAATCGCATCGGCGGAAGACCCTTTAAAAGTGATCAGAATGAGCCTTGGAGAATTGCGAAGAGAGAGCAGCGATTAATCGTGGACCATTAGATCATGGCCAGATCAACGACCGCAATTAAATCACATATTGGCTATCGGAGGTGACAAGGGTCAACAGTATGAGTGTTGCGATATCACCGACAATGATAATGAGTGACCGACATTGATAATATATTGGTGCTAGTAGAGATCGGGGTTATAAGCAGACAAACTTGGAAGTAGCAGACCTAAAGGTATTTGAGAATGCAAATACATAACATTTGAAGTCTGGTACATGAGTTGGTGTGGGATTTGCATTGTATTTCTTGTCTTTCCTATGTATTATGTTAAAGTGTTATGCAAATATTGTAAGACTCAATATATATATATATATATATATATGTCTCAAATAACTGCATACCAGAATGGAAAGGGTATTGATATACATATAAGTGGAGACATTGATAAGCGATTGCAATGGTGATAAAGGTGGAGAATTGAAAACTATGCAAAAGTTGTACTAAGGTAGAAAGGTAAGTTTGTGGGTATATTTCCTTTGTAACAAGAATATAGTGCCAAAATATGGGATTTCGTATATAAGTCCAACACTATGAACGTTATAAAGGGGTTTAATGTCCTGATAGGAAGGTTTAGGCGGGGTGATTGTGTTCCTATGCACAGGAACTGATAAAGGGGCCTTGACCATTTATGGTCTAAAGATTTAACTCCATTGTAGAGTTAAATACCTGTGACAGCTGTGGATGCATTATTGATAAATGCATACTGTGGGTATGTGTGGAGGTTTACCCTACACCATTATTGGTATAAGATCAGAAGTTTGTATCAGAGCAGATTTGTAATCTATAAAAGGAGAACTTTTGAAGTTCTTGGAAAGCTATAGCATTCTAGCAGAGACTTGGAGTAGGAAAGAATAGAGAATTCGTTAAAGGGAGGAAACAGCAAGATTGCTTAATGCAAGTTCTAAAGGAAAGAGGACATGGAAACTAACTAGAGGACAATCCATTCAAAAGTGCAAAAGAATGGGTGAAACAAGATCATGATGAGATCTTGAAGGTGAGGTAATATGTTCTGATTTAAATTAAAAATGTCTGTTTTATACTAATACATAGGTGATAGCAAGAAAAGCTGTGAGATAAGAACAGATGTGTTCTTGAAGACAGAGTAAGGAGAATACTCTGAAGAGGAAGTGGCAGTGAAACTGAAGAACCCAACAAGAGATTAGATAGAGAGGATAACTAAAGTGTTCTCAAGAGAGAGTGAGAGATTGCTGAAGCCTAGAAGGAGCAAAGGTGTTGCTGAAGGGGAGGTTCCAGACAAAGGACCTATGCTTACTAAAATACTGAGTGAGGAGAGTTTAGTGAGGTAAGATTGTAACCAGGAGGACTAGCTATTGCAGAGGCTTGTTGCAAAGGAGCTCATGAAGAAAGAAGAGAAGAAGATGACTACTCATAGTCATAGCAAAGGTTCAAAGATAAGCCACATCAGATGATATAATAAAGGCGATGCCAAAGAAAATGGCAAGAGGATGAGTCAAGAAGAAATTGACGAAGAGGTTGTTGAATTAAAATAATAACTCAATGCATTAAGTAGAATGCTTGAGGAAAGCCAGAGACTAGGTTGGATCTTCAGGAAGAAGTGAGTGAAGTGGCATGAGATGCAGAGAAGGCTACAACGAATGCAAGTGAAATGGTTAAAGGAAAACACAAGGAAGTTCAGTTAGAAATGGAAGAAACCATTTGTGAACCAGAACAAGGAGTATTTTTGGGAGAAAGTGAAGATGCAGACTTGAAGACTAAAACTTCAATTAAGGCCAATGGGTCACATGGTTTCAAATTTGAAAATTTGTGTATATTCACTGGTGAAGGACAATTTGTTGATATTTTGATGAAGAAGGAAGAATACCAACAGAATCTAAATTATGTTCTGGAAAAGGATGAGATAGATAGATCTCATATACAGTTGGAGAAAGATGTCAAGCAACCAAGTGAAGGGCTTGAAGAGATTGAAGAAGAGACTATCAAAGAATTTCTTAATCATATAAATGGTTTAGAATAGCAAGGAGGTATGATGGCTGAACCATCAAGTGAGGCCATATGGTCTTATATTTTTAAAACTGATAGTTTGTGTATGATGGCAGATATTGCAGGAGAAAAGTAGCAATTTGAAGATGTCTGCAAAGAAGGTAAATAGCAAGGGACTGAAGGAAAACTTGAGGAAGAGACTATGTTAGCTGAAAACATAGTAAAGGATCACCAATTCATTATGATGATAGGCACAATGGAGATAGCCATGGAAACTATTGAGAGAGATAGTAGAGAAGAAGGACATCTACGAAAATATGTTAAGAAGGAAGAAGTCTATGAAAAATACTTAGCAAATGGAGAAAGAACACTAACAAAACAGTGTTTTGAAGAGGATGGACAATCTCTTGAAGATGTAAAAAGTTTGTAGGAGTACTCTTGGAGAACATAGTATAATGGAGAAGACCTCTTGAATAACAAAAGTAGTGATTTGCTACAGCTGAAAGACCTTGAGATTACAAGGGTCAAAGGAAGATATTATTTTAATACTATAACACAACATATGAAGGATGAATCTGGAAGAAGAGAGCATTGTGATGGAGTGCTTTCTAAGTGTGAAGAGGAGATTAAACTACTAGAGAAACTGATTATAGAAGCGGACGGTAGAATAGAAGCTGCAGTTACAGTATCCGAAGAAGAAGATGTGTCTCAGGTAGCCATGGAGACAGAAAGATGCAATAATTTGTTTATATGTTCATTAAAAATCATGAATGAGTATGAGTATGTGATTAGAGAGATTGAGCAGAGGTTGTTTGAAGATGGAATCAAATAATTTCAAAGTGAAGATAACCAACAACAGACTAAAGGAGGAGAAGTTCACTATTGTGAACCCAAGCAAGAAAACATCATCAGAATTGATGGTGTAGAAGAGGGACTAACTGACAGCCTCATGAATTCTGCTGAGAATTCAAATGAGCATACTGATATGCTAACAGGGGAAGAGGAAATAGAGCAACAAACTAAAATGTTTCTAAAGAAAGAAGGGGATCCAAGGCCTCGCATTTTTTATTTTAACAAGTGGTTTGTGAATGCAAGTTTAGTTTCAAATGATGGAGGAGATTTGTCACTAGTAAACAGCTAAATAAAAGTGAAAGAAGCGAATTCTATGGAAGAACATAATCCAAGGAGTAGAGAAGTTAATTTGTTGGAAGGAATGTTGAACAACCATGATTTAATCATGAAAGAGGGTAAGGATGATAGGGAGGTAAAAAAAATGACAGCAAGCCAAGCAGGAGTCACCATAGGAGTTAGCATACAAAGCAAGGAAAAAGTGAAGGCAAAGTCTACAACAATGTCTGCAATGGCAGCAAGCAAAGCCGGTGTAGAAGATAACAGCAACAACCTGGAACAAAGAAATATGAAGCAGAATATGGACCAACCCAAACATATGTTGGACATAGAAATTGAAGAAATATGGCAGCTGATGATGTAGCAGTTCAAATAGAGAAAAATAGTAGCAGTAGGAAGGATGATCAATCAGAGTTTGAAGCTAATTAACAAGAAGAATAACATGGAGCAAAAGATAGCAAAAATACAACAACGACAAAGGAGCAAAGCATCTAGACAGTTACAAAACTAAGTATGGGATATAAGAAGTTGAATACCAAAAGACACATGATTAGGAGATCATAAATGTTTTCTACTTTGGGAGTCTGATGTAGGAGCATTAATCCAAGCGAAAATCATTATAAAAAGTAGACATAGGGGGTCATGCATTTTAGGAAATAGTTTTCATGAGCCTCAGGTCAATGTAATATTTAGGATTTTAAGTGATTTAATTGGATAATGGGAGAATATGTAAATGCTCTCAAAATAAATAAATGAGAACATGAGTGGGAGAATGTCAAATCCAATTCTTAAATAGTTCCATGATTCTAGGAACAAGAGAGAGCTTTTAGGCATTAAATTGGAAGCTAATAAGAAGACATTTTTGTTTTAAAATAGAGGAAAAGAAGGAATGAATAAAGTCTCAAGGAGACTTATGTGTCACATATGCATGCATCTAGCACTTTAGACTTTTGTTAGAGGATTGATCGAACTTTTCAATGATCTGATCCAATATTTCCATATAAATATATATAAGCCTATGGGCAACACAGGAGGCCACTAATGTTGAGAATCAGGCTTGTGCGAGACTGAGGTATCTCGAACGTAATCTTTCTTTTACATTAATATATATATATATATATATTCTAATATATTTATATATATCTATATATATATTATATATATTATATAATATTATATATATATTATATATATATATATATAATATATATTATAATTATATATATATAAAGAATTTTCTGAATGTCTTAATAAAGTGTGAATTGCATGTTTTTGATGAATTATGAATTGAACTCGTAGTTTCTGTTACAAGAGGTGTGCAAGTAGAGTTCTACGAAACATGCAAAGGAGACATTGAGGACTGTTTGAGAAAAACAACAAAATGAAATTGGGCGAGACAGAAACACATAGAGAAACACTGAGAAGATAGTGACAACATAAGAAAGGAGAAGAGGTGAGAAGTGAATCACGGAGATAGAAAGGATGAGATATTTTGAAGAAACCTAAGCACAGAGAGAAATTGAAGAAAACACGAAGAAATTCCAAGTAAAAGGAATAAATGGAGAAGTCCAAGTGACGCTTAGTAGCCATTAAACCTTATAGATCAATGGTTGTGATTTAATCGCATCGGTGGAAGAACCTTTTAAATTGATCAGAATGAGCCTTGGAGAATTGCGAAGAGCGAGCAACGATTAATCACATATTGCTGGATCATGGCTAGATCAACAGTCATGACCAAATCGAATATCAGTGATCGGATGTGATAGGGTCAACACTATGAGTGTTGTGATATCGCTGTTAGCAATAAGCAGTGATCGACATTGATAATATACCACTGTTGGGAGAGATCAGGGTTATAAGCAGATAGAATTTATAGGAGCGGACCTGAAGGTATTTCAGAACACAAATACATAACATTTGAAGTTCGGTACATGAGTTGGCATGGGACTTCCGTTGTATTTCCTGTCTTTCCTATGTATTATGTTAAAGTGTTGTGCAGGTATTTTAAGACTCAATATATATATTAATGTCTTTGATAACTGCATATTGGAATGGAAAGGGTATTCATCTACATATAAGTGGAGACACCGATAAGCATTTGTGACGACGATAAACGTGGACCATTGAAAATTGTGCAAAAGTTGTACTAACATAGAAAGGTAAGTTTGTGAATGTATTTCCTTTGTAACATGAATATAGCGCTAATATATGGGATTTCGTATATAAGTCCAACATTATGAATATTATAAAGGGGTTTAGAGTCTTGATAAGAAGGTTTAGGCAGGGTGATTAAGTTCCTATGTACAGGAACTGATAAAGGAGCCTTGACCATTTGTTCTAATGATTTAACTCCATTTTAGAGTTAAATACCTGGGACAATTATGGATGCATTATTGATAAATTCATATTGTGGGTATGTGTGTGGGTTTACACTACACCACCTTTTTCCTGGTTTTGATGCATACATAGCAATGTATTTCAACACAACATAGCGAGAAAGAACTGGCTGGAAATCAACATTTGCATGCCACATTGTTAGAAGCTCAATGTTATGTACATTAAGGCTGTCATCATTTCTTGATGGCTCATATTTGTTTCTTATTTGATCATCTATGAACAATCTTGGTTCATCTTAAAGATCCCATGGATCATTGTACCAACATGTTAGAAGAGTACCCTTTTTCTGCAAACAAGAATCTATAGTGCACTTTGTGTGCCTTTGGACACGTTTTAACAATTCTTCATAATCATTATGAGGATTAGAAGAGAAAATATGTCCAGTATTCAATAGGCAAGATCATCATTGAGGCATTGTGGAAACATTATGTTGCGATGATGTACGTCATGCAGATTCCATGCAGTTACATATTTGTCGAAGCATATATTTGCCAGTTGTACATTAGAACTATTTGACGAATCAAGTATTTCAATGTGAGGAGCACCTCCTGACCATAGGAAACCATGGATATGTGTTGAACCTCTATGTCGCCACTCATATGTGAAAAAAATGAAGATATAGTTACTACAAACAATATAAATAGAACCATAACAAAAGTTCAAAAAGTATAGAAAAAAATTGAACGCAAACCTATACCATAATTCTTTAGCTTTAGGATATTTTTGGATAACTTCCTCTCGAAAAATATTGAATTTGTGGTGCATAAATGTCACAACAATATGAAGGTACTCGATAATGCTCAATTTTCATACGATGTTCATTTGAGGAATGAGAATGTGAATGTATGGGTATGGGGTTATGCAAATCTAGCCACTTTGTGTGAGCTACACTCAAAGTAAAAAATAAACATGGACATCCTAACTAAGTAATAATGTTTCTCAATTCAAATTCACACTTATTCTGGTATGCCATTATACCTCTCAGAAAATAACCAAACTGCATAAAATGCTTAGCCAACTTATTATCTGGTAAATATGACAGTTGGCCTCACAACCCTTAAATTTTTGTAGGTGAGTTATCATGAAAATGTTTCTTTGCAAAAGTTGTAGTAGTTGCTTGGCTCTGATGCCACATTATCATGTTTAAATGGTAATATTGAAAGTGAGGATGGCTTCCAAATATTTGATCATAGTACCTAAGAAGATGCAATGCATTCTCATGATGTTCAACACTACAAATATGTGGCTGCAACCAATCAACGTCACGAGTGGGGAACAATGTTGGGAATGCCGTATCTAATAACTCCTTTGTATTATATTCATTCACCAGAGAGGTTCTAATAATGGGTAAATCCATTTCTTGAACATGTGAAGAATCAAAATTATCAAGAAATTCTCTAATTTCTTCCACTTCTCTTCATTTTTTTGGTAGGTGAGAAAAAAAAGAAGAAGGCTGATAGGGTACGTGCTCAACAGGAAACCCTTCATTATTAGTTTCATTGCTCTCAGATTCTTCAATATCATAATCAACAAACTTAAGCCTCGAGGAGACATCTATTGATATTTCGGGAAGAGCATTCATTGAATCATAACTAATTACAACATCTCGATAATATTGATCATGTTGGATTTTGAGAAGCAATGTAGACATCACTCAAGATATTTTGACATAACATTCATAATATTCAGACTTAGTGACATGTCTCCTCACAATTAGAAATTCAATATCTTCAACATGTCGGGGAAGGCTTTCTACAATTGTAGAAATATCTTGAGTAAAGTTATTATATGACCATTATACTTATATTTCCCACCTCGATCTTGTGTCACTTGCATAATAAGGTTCACACGTGCTATTAGCATTTCTGCAACTTGAGTAAGAATTCTTAAAATATGAGGTTTCTCACTAGGATCCATGTTATTATATTGAAAAAAACGATGGGCTCATCTTTCACTCTTACATCGTCTGCAAATAGGTCCTTCAGAATGTCTCACAACATGGACTTCGGGATATGATTCTTGGCAAATGTGGCACATTTGGACAACTGACAAGCTATATATCTTTGCTCGAAATATTTTATGCGCTGCAATCATATTTTCATCAAAATGAATATGATCTCTACTCGCAGAACCATGTTGAAAACCATTTGGAAGAGGAAAATTTCTTCTAACATGTACTTCATCTTCAAGAACATGAGATTCCCTTCGCAAATTTGAAGCATGTGGAATGGATCTATGAGAATGTATTTCCAAATTTATGATGTCCATTTTGCAAACCTGAGAGGATGTAGAGGTCTCTTTATCATAAAAGACTTTAAATTTTAATTTCCAACTAACTATAAATGAAAAAAATGAAAGAAAATAAAATGCATTCAAAATTTACATTTGTGCCTTCATGTGGATGAGGATTATGATATGGTTGCTCTTGGATTTTAAGATCAGTGGATGGAACATTTTGGGATGTAGTTTCTATGCCTCTATTCAAATGAGTTGTTTCATGTTTCAGAAAAATAAAATATGTTATAAAAGTAAATGCCCAAAAAATAAAGATTCAAAAATTGAAAATAAATCAAATACATTGAACATATATATTAGCTTTAAAATTTGTTGTTTTGGATTCCAATTCTCCAACCTAATGACATGACATCATGGTTTCTCTATAAAAGGTTACAAAATACAATTTCCAAGCAATGACAAATGAAAAAATGAGAATAATATCAAATGCACTCAACATTTACATTTTTTTGGCGATGTGGATGAATGCTATGAGATGGTTCTTCCTCACTTCTAACATTAGTAGATGGAACATCTATGAAGTTAATTTGTATGTCTCTATTGAAATGACTTGTTTCCTATTCAAATAAAATAAAATATGCCATAAAATTCAATGTCGAAGGAGCTACGAATTTAGAAAATGAAAAACAAATCAAAAACATTGAAAATTTACACTAGTTTGGCAATTTGATATTCAAGGATAATGCATAGGAAGGTTATGACATGCTTCATCTTCACTTCTCAAATTAGTAGATGGAAAACTATGGGAGCTAATTTTTAGACCTGTATTAAAACAAGTTGTATCCTATTCAAAGAGAATAAAATAGCATATGTTTACTAAACAAAACTTTGTAAATATAGGAATGTAATAACATAACCACTATTACAGTGAAAGTCAAAATATAATTGTGTTACCTTCATTGTTCCACGTGAAATGCTATCAGGGATGACAAATTCTCTTGGTGGGACCAGAATGCTTTGAGAAGTGGGATTTGAAGATCTAATGTTTCAAGCAACTAGATCCGAAGTATCGAACAAATGGCTGAGTAAACTATCATCCAAATCATCACACAAAATTTCATCATTACCTCCACCATGGATGTCTTCCAACCTTTGGCTATCAAAACATGCAATTGGACACATGGAAGGGTTACAGTTGACATTTTCATCCACATTATTGAATTGGCATTCTTCCCAACTACAATATGTTTCCCCCATGTTATGAACATTTTCGGGAGAGCATCGACCAACAATATTATGTGGATGAGAACCATATCTTGATAGTGAACTATCAACATGAAATGTCATTTCCACTATATCATCCATAGTACGATAATTATGAGGAATTATAAAATCATTTTCAAGAGTGGATTCACTCATTTTTCAATTATATGTAACTCTCCAATGCTCACTTATGGCATCCTTATTTTGTTGATAATGTAAACGACGACTTTCATTAGACCTCTCACATGATTTTGGTGAAATTTTTTATTTTCTTGTATGCTTGCTTGTGCCTTCACATGACATGTCTACAATGAATAATAAAATTTTCATTATGGAATCATAAACGTGGAACATAACAAATACCTAATACAAAGAAACAAAAAAGAATGAAAAAAGCACAAGTTTATTTTTGGAAATCGTAAAAAACATAAAAAGTGTAGATGTTATTTTTTTCCAACCATATAAAATTATAAAAATGTATAAGGATTTTTCCAAATGGCTTAAACAAAAAGGTCTAAATTTCCATGTATCATACTATAATAAAAAAAAAGCACGTACTATTGGGACACAATAATCTAAGAATTATATGAATTGGAATTATATCTAAAAATTTGGAATTATATAGTATCAAAATATAAATGTAAATATTAAAATGAACATAAACATATAACGTTGTTTGAGAATCAATGACAAAAGCCAATAAAATTAATAATTATACAAACAAAGAAAAATGCATAGCATTGAGAAACATTTACACGTAAATAAGAAAAATTTAGGGGAAACAATATGAAATATTTTACATCAGAAAGATCGATACAAACATAATTTTAAAATATTACCATAAATACCCATAATATGTATATAGACAAAAATGGAAATATTTTCCATAACCATAGAGATTATATAAAATGTAAATATTTATAAGAACTCCTAAGAATACTAATATCCAAAGAATCCATATCCGTATCCAATGGTGGAATCTCATCAACGGAATCCATACGGGTAGGAATTGAAAAAACATTTCTATACTCAATCAAATCATTACAATCCTCCAATGTTTGGTGCCAAAACCGTGACATCTGCTCATTAGTTCAATTATCATTATCTAGGAAAACAAATGTGAGTCACATGTCATATAATAGGAAAGGAACTTCCCTGAAGTTGCACATAAGAACTAGACCATGGACTATTCAAAACAGAAGATAACCAAGACATTTGTTGTTTATATCAACAGAAATTTCTTCCAACAACTTCCTTGTGAAACCCCAATCATCTTAAAAGTAGTCAATTCTTCCTTCAATACGGAGTTGACCAAATTGGAAATGATCTAATTCTTCAATTGACCATACAGAAGTTGAGCCATCATTGACAAGGCATATCAACTAATTCATGTATATTTCTAACGACATATATCATATGTCACTGATTCTAACAAATGAAAAACCACTCTCATTTTTTATTTTGTCAAACGAGTACATTGTATACCCATACCGAGGATAATCTTCATACTCCTTGTCGAGGTATAGTGAAAACAATTTACTTTTATAAAACATTACATTCTTAGGGGGTGAAGTGCCACTGAATGGAACAAAAGCCCTTAGTCATACCCTATCAAGACTAATAAAAACATAAAATTTAGACTGAATTTTGTCATACATATGTTTTAGAATAACCTAGTAATATTTTTTGCTACTTACATTTTCCAATAATGAAAAGAATCCCTAATCTCCAATTCCTATTGGCCCTATGTTTTTAAATTCCTTTATAAATGGATTCATCACAAAATAGTTGTGTGTTTGGGAGCATACTGTTGGTAAGGATAAAACCACCATTGGCCCAACAATACACTCTACTCTGTATCTTGAATCTATGAATCACAAATGAAATTGACATACGTGGCCATTGTGATTAAGGTATGGAGAAACAAAACAATTGTCTTCACTATTGAGGAAAGGAACGAGAAATCCAAATTCATTCATAGAGACATTCTTGCAACATAAAAAGAAAGAAGGGTTTTGAAAAGAATTCTTCCATTTTTTACAAACAATGCTAAACTTTATCACAACCGATAAAGGGAGCCATAGGAAGACAAATTCAAGAACGTTGAATGGAATACAAGTCCGAATAGCTGGATCCATGATGAAACAATGAAATCACCTAACAATAAAAAAAACACATTTGACATCAAAGAAACAATTTAATGTTGAATAAAATTAGAAGTAACAAACATACATAATATACCATACACAATTTTCCATTTTGTTAAGGATAAAAAATGTTAATGGTTGTGTAAGAGTGAAATTTTAACTAATAAAAAATAGTTGGTGAACAACTTGGTTTTCTTTTTAGATTCAAGATCACATGGCTACATGTTTTGTATAGCAGTGAATTTATTTTAGTTATATTTTTAACTATGTATGTAATGTGAATCATAATTAACTATTTGTCAATTTTGATTAGCTATAATAACCACCTAAAAAAGGAGTAGTCCTTAAGGTGTAATAGCAACCTAAATAATTTCTTGTTGGAATTTGGCAAAAAAAATTTGACTCAATCATAACGAATCTAAAAATATCAAATTAAAATTATATTACTAAATTTCTAAAACAACACATTAGTATATATTAATTTTTTTCATATTTAGAATTAATCTAAACTAATTTTACTTATTTATTAATCAAAGAATATATTGTTAATATCATAAGATAATCCTTGTAATGGACTACATTAATATCTAGATGATTATGATTATATGGTATATGGAGGTTAAATTAATAAATGTTATGAAATTTGAATAATAAAATATGTAATACATTTTAAGTTTGTGAGATTTTCCAACCTAATTTTATATATTTATAGCCCTTTTATATATTTGAATTTCTCAATATTTATTAAAATAGTATTTCTTATTCCCCGGATGTGGGTGCTTAAGGCTGAAATTAAAGCGATGGGACGGGCAAGCAGTGATGGCCACCTGCCCGCCATGCACACAAGCGTTGTGTCCACATGGGGGAAGGGACATTCTCACCGGTGCAGGTTCAGGAATAAAAGAACACAACAGAGGAGCATTAACGCTCTGCTCAACTCCACATGTGAAACAAGGCTTGACTCCTCGACTCCCATGAATGCCATAGTAATGGCGGGAGCGCCTCGAGGCAAGGGTGGGTGCAATATAACTATTGAAGCATTGGATTTACCATGTTAATTCAGGCTTGGCTCGGGGTTCTTCTACTGCCTCTGGCACTGTTGGGGTTGAGCCTTGGTCCGAATTCTCAGGCCATTCCCTCAATTCTGAATTCTCAGGTCATTCCCAGCCTCTGTCAATCTGTTTGGTATATGAATTTCCTACAGGATCCTCACCCATCTGTTAGGTCCACTCCTCCGCCTGCGTTTGATTTACTCTATATTCTGAATTCCAATTCGGCTCTGTCTAGCCCTACAATTATGGTTCGGACTCGACAGTGAATGCTCAGCCATCGAGGCTCCACCCGTGGCAGGTCCTCGCGCCCTTCAGTCGATGCGGAGACCTCCCATCATTGCCATTGCCACTTCCATTACCCTCATGCTCAAGGTGCAAGTTTTCTTAGGCCCAGCCAATTTTTGGAAGCCAGCTCTCCTGGATCCTCTTCCTCGCCCTCCTTTGGCTCAACAGTTTTCACTTTCAATAGTTCTTTGAACCACCCTCGAATCAACACCCATGTTTCAGTGATTTTCATTGAGGAGGCCCAAGAATAGGGCGAATCCAGCACTCAAAGGGAGATGACACCACTAGTTGATACCACGAGAGCTATGGAGACGCCCTCTGCAGATCCCGTGAAGGTAACGGAGAAACCATCCAACCAGGAGGAGGACGTCAAGATGGATCCTGTCACGACTACAGTGGAGGAGGTCCAAGCACAAGACATGGAGGAATACAGCTGGTGCATGATAGTGGAGGAGGTTCCTGAAGATTAACTGTGGCTCCTTCTCAGGTTATGTGGCCCGTAAGGGAGGGATTTTGTCTATTCCATTGTGTCAAAGCTGTTGCGTCAATGTGTCAATGCTGTAGAGCATTTGTCTGTGTTCAAGGTTTGGTTTTTTACACATGGATGGATACTACTCTGTGTCGAAATGTTTTTTGAACTCCCCTGCGCGGGAATGGTCTTTTTTATTTCTCTAGCGCCTGCGTGGGAAAGACTAATGGTCTGGTTCGACCTCTTAACTGCGAACACTACTATTCCATGTTGCCATTACCTCAAGGAAGCTTGTTCTTTTTGACAGTTTGATTGTAATTGTACTGTGATTTTGTATATAATAGAATAGTTTTATTGAGAAAAAAAAATAGTATTTCTTATTTAATAATGTAATTGTTTTTCATACACTAATCATAATAATTATAATTTAAATGTTCTTAAATTAAGAAAATGTGTTTCTAAAACAATTAATTCTATATGTCTCCATTGTTTAAAAAGAGTAATGATATATAACTTGATCTCAATCTTAAAACTAAATTATTATTCATATTTTACGTCTTTATAAATATTTTTAATGGGTTGTCTAATGCCTAGATGTTTAGGAATTTTTGGTTCAAACTAACTACATTTTTTTGTTGACTCAATCTTAATTTTTATTGTTTACTCAAATTTACTTGCAATTGCAGACAATCTTTGCCAAATTTACTTCTAATTCCAAACAATCTTTACTAAAATTTACTTGTAATTTTTAATTTTTTTTGTTGAATCAAATTTACTTGTAATTCCAAACAATATTTGCCAAATTATAAACGATAGAAAATCTAAGATGCATGAATTTAAACATATATTAACTAAGGTGTTTAAGGTTTCTTTAAAAAAATTTGAAAATATTTTTATTATACAATGTACTTTTTGTAATTATAACCTATGAAAGAAAAAAAAAACCTTACAATAAGATATTTAATATAACTTTTTGTAATATAATTTTATAAAATCCATATCTTATTTTGCTAACATATTGTAATATGTATGTAATATGATGAGAAGAGTTTTTTCATTATTCTCTTATATAATTATATAATTCTATTTCACTAAAAAAAGTTGAAAAAAATGTTTAAAGAATTCTCAATAACATATTAAATACATTTAATTATTTAGATTAATACATTCAACCTAAACACATATACATTATAAAAATTCCTACAATATTAATAATAACCAATTACATTACCCATATTACACATATACATTATCCAAATTCCTATCATATTAATGACAACCAACCAAACACATAAGATTTGACACTATCAAATAACAAGAAACTTAGATTTCTTTATCCACTTGATTATGATTATGGGGTATATGGAGGTTAAATTAATAAATATTGGGAAATTTGAATAATAAAAAATGTAGTCTATTTTAAGTTTGTGAGATTTTTCAATTAATTTTTATTATTTATAATTTTTTATAATTATTGAATATTTCAATATTTATTAGATAGTGTTTGTTATTTAATATGCGTTTTATTCCTACATAATTATAATATTTATATTTAAATGTATTAACCATAAGACTATGTGTTTCTAGAATATATAAGTTGATCGTAATCTTAAATTTGATTTTTATTTCTTTTTATTAAAATATTTATTGGTTGTCAAATATGTTTTTGATATGGTTGGAATTTGACAAATTTTGTTGATCAATCATAATGATCGAGAATTTTAATATTATTATTATAATTCTAAAAACATTGTTATATTTTTAATTTTTTTCATGTTTAAAATTATCTAAAATTTTTACTTTTTATTAATAAAAAATATATTTTTTCATTTCAATAGATATTTAGGAAAAAATAAATCACCACTAAATTATCTAAAGAGTTTTTATTATATATAAATAATGTTATTGTAGATTTTATTGAATTTCAGTTGGATATTGAAGAATATTTAAAAATAAAATGTTATCTATTAGATTGTAGAGTTGAAAAGTTATTTGTTTAAAATGTGCATGGTATCTGCATCTATAAATCTATGTACCGATTTACCTTATGCTAATGGACCACAGTAACCAAATTCACCTCAACTACAAAAATGAATACATAAATTTCCTGAAATCCATTATAATCCTCACCCATTAGCGCATTGAAATATGGATAGGAGATGTGAAAGTTGGAAAATTAGATATTATCATGACAATTAAGTAATATTTATCCCAAATAACTTGATGAATCTTCAGCCAACAACCTCTCACTCTTCCTATTATCAAACTCTGTTTTGATGAGTTTGAAAATATTACTAATCATCTGAAAGTAAAACATACAATTATCTGAAAGTATTACTAATCATCCAATTATAATTAAATATAAAAATAATCATTAAATACTAAAAAATTAAAACTAATTAAATAAACATAATTTATATATACATTTATATTATTTAGATGAATATATAATTTAAATCATAATATGAAAGAAAAACATATTAATTTAAATTATAAAAACCTTGAGAAACATGTTAATTTGAATTCTAAAAACCATAACTAAAATTAGATTTAAGGAGCACTTTGTTGCATTCTGTCACATGCAATCTAACCAGTTTACCAGGAACGAGACATTTTGAATAATGGTGAAGGGCAGTTTGAATTGGAAACTTCTGGTTATTCAGTTAAACAAATTGATGAATATTGGGTTAGGTCACATCTTTTTCATAGTAATGATGTCCTTTTTTATGTATTTGAATTTGCAAAAGAATATGCCAAATTTTACACATGTTTATTTACTACTCAAATTGAAAATTGTTTTAAAACCATTTTGGTCTCTGTATGAGATAGGTTAGTGAAGATCTATAAACCTAAACCTACCTTGACAATGGAATTATAATGGTTAGTAATTCCGTGTCCATTTTTGTAACCAAAATCTGAAATCAGGCATGGAAAGGTTGCAAAACAACTCTATGTGTTTTTATTAATGTGAATTCAATTTAATCATCTCAGTCCCCAATGCCTAATCAATTATATCTTAATATCTAAGATATATGCATCGTAATTCCCATTGAAATTCTAATTGGCATTCCGTTACTAAAACTCCTTTAATTAGTTAAAAAGGATGAGATAATTCATCTCAACATTGGAATTATACTATCAATTAAGTTTATGTTCCTAAATCGTTAATACGGTGATTTTGATTACAAATCTTGTTATTGATTTTTCCAGTACTGTTACGTCCTAGAAACAGTGGAAACAATGATCAAGGAAGGGAATGATACATAAATTAGAATAACAGTACGTACGTAGCATTTAAGAACATTATTACAATGATTAATAATTATTATTTTTTTTATTTTTTAGATGTAATGAATTTTTAATTAGCATAGATTTATCTTAAATGCAGATTTAACTTGTACAAAAACATTCAATTTCTTAAGAAGAATCCAATTTCTTGAAGTATATTTTTTTTGTGTGAGTCTATTTTATTTAAATGTTTTCTATAATTATTTAATTTTTTTTTTAATTTTGATAGAAATAAACAAAATTTCATTTGATGACTTACAGATTACACATATGAATCTAGATTACTGACAAATGCTTATTGTTAAATAAAAACAATCTTGTTACATGCTAGAAAGCCAATACGAATTATGAGAAAGCGGTAGAGTTAAAAACTGTGGACTCTAATCAATTAAGAGCTAAAGACTTCTAGGACAGGAAAAAAAAGTGGTGAAGGTCTCAGCTTCATAAAAGAATGGTAGCCATGTCTAGAACCTTCCGCTTGTAGGGGTCATACAAACATCGATGCATAACCTTAGCTGGGAAAAAGTCATGGTCTCGATACCCAAATCATATCAACAACAGACTAGTAAGAGAGTCGAAAGTTACTTGGTTGTTGGGAGCTCCTTTTCGAAGAAATTAGAGTTCGATTATTACCTAGGGTTTTGGAGAGCGAGAGAGAAAAAGTGAAAAAATCAAATGAACTAAGGGTTTGCGGTGGAGCCGTTATACTAAAACCTAACGCCTTTTACCTCAATCTGTAACAATCCAAAATAATATGTAATTGAGTTTTTAATTAATATCAAATTTAAATCAGAGTAGCATTTACCTTTGTTACCTGTGGTTGACGTCTGCTAATGGCAACAAGGTTTTGGGGACGAGTATCCACCCCACCGTAGGCTCATTTGTGCAAGTTATTGCTACAACTGGCCACCCCCGAGCCTCAATCAACGTACCACTGCCAGTGACTCCTCTGTCTTAAGACACCATTCTCCCAAGAAAATGAATGATAGAATCTTGGAATGATGGAATCCTCTCATCTTTCTTACCATCTATTAAATAAAGCAAACATTAGAAGGGGAACCACATGCACACACTCCATGTGTCAATCATGCAACTTACTACTTTCTTGTTTTATTCTTTTGTTTTTACCTTTTGATAGTTTCACTGATTTTTACTATTTTTCTTGTTTCATTTCTTTTATTTATATTTATTTAAAACATGTAATTAATTTATTATTTATTATTATTACTATTTCTCTTGTGTTTATTTCTTTTGTTTTTATTTATTTAAAGCATGTAATTAATTTATTAATTTTATTATTATTTATTATTATTTATTTTATTTTTTATTTTATTATTGTTTAATATTTAATATTATTTATTTTTTTTATTATTTATTATTTATTATTAAGGGATATTACATACTCTTCCACTTTAAGGAACTTCGTCCCGAAGTTAAGTTGAACTATTTATTATTAATTATTAATTATTATTATTAAGGGTCATTACATTCATTTTGTTATTTATTACGTCATGTAACAGTCTTTGCACCCTCTGCTGAACTAGTATAACCAGCAGGCATCTAGTACAGTGCTCAATGTCACCGGGCATCTCGCAAGGTTGGCCCACTCTCTCCACAACTCACTAAGGTGCACAACCCCAGGCATCGAAGTCTTTACATTCACACTAGACTTCGGCATCCCAATATAATACTAGGCACCTAGCCTAGAACATCAGGCACTTGGCCTCCTCAAGATGGTCCCATAGCCCTATAAGAGTTATCCATCAAGAGCTACACAAGACAAAGGAACCACTAGCATATGTAGTGTTGATTGACTTTGTCCCCAGCCCATGTGGTGTTACATATTTTCCTTCATGTGTATGGGATCGCACGAGATCATCAAATAAACTAGCCCTCTCGGCTCATTTATGGAGTCTTGTGAATCATCACACCTCAAAATGCAACCAATGCATTAGCCATACCATCATAGTATTATAGAAAATAATCCATATGCCAAGTCTTGCATGTCATCATGATAAGATTCATCATTGTTAATCGCAACATTATGAATAATAACGAACTGCATGCTCATGCATGTCATAAATTTCTATGCAACTATCACAGGCTTCACCTTATGAAATACCCTCATAAGTTATAACATCAACATCATAATTCCTATGCCACACTATGCATATCATATCCATCATGAGTATTTAACATTAAATACCTATCATCACGTCATAAATGAATATGTTAATATACCTTGACATAACATCATAATACCTATGCATATCATAATCATCATAAGTATACATCATCACTATTGTAACAACTATATCACATGGGCATGATCACCCTCATACCATCATATCATGAAACATCGTTATCGAATATAGAATAATACACTATAAGAATTCTTATCATGATTCATCAAAAAAAACAATTTCATTTACTTGTACAAACATTGAATACCAACTATGAAATAAGATTATTCAACGTATCCCTAGGATTTATCTTACCTACTTATCAGTGTCGTGTTTTCATCAAGTTGTCAATTACTTTTCAATAATCATTTCCACTTCTTTCAACTAGGAAGTTGATCATTTACACCATCAGTATAATCATCGAAGTACATTGTTAAATTTTACATGAGCCTCATCATCTTGAGTCTTAATCTCTTGTCATATATTCTTCCTTCCCCAAGCAAATTCTAGTGAAATTCATTGTTTAAGATATTACCAGTTATACAATCATTATTTAAATCATCTATCTCAAACTTACAATCCCTTGGTTTTACATCCATTTACCCTTTGGCTTACCGATTCCACTACTACTATATCCAATTGCATATAAACACTAGGTCATCATGATTTAATTCTATATCATGCCTAATTTACTTGAATGAGGGTTTTTTGGTCCATATTGACTTATACCTACATCACTTAACAATTATCATTTTCATCCACAAAAATATTTCCTTATCTTGTCAAGTTCCTATCTCAATACCACTTGATTGCTTTATCATAAATTGATCCTTCTTCAAGTTGGGAAAAAGACTCTTTCTCATTAAATAGTATCATTATTTTAGATTTTGAAGCAGTTGGAAATACTACTTACCATCATTGTTAATGAAAAAATTAAATGTGTGGTGTTATGTGGAAACAACTTCTTTTAATGCTATGGGAACAAAACTTCTTCACATTTTTGAACTATGTAGATCATCACTACGACCATTACCAATCATGGTCCATTCATCAATTCCCTTAAAAGAAATTTCTTCTTGATAGAACATCCTCTCATTTCCTCCTGCCAGATATTCATAGATATATATATTTTTTTCTCCTATTTTAAATTTCCTAATATTCCATGTCTACTAGCTTCAAAAATGGAAACTTCTTCACTTCCTTCTATTTTATTAAATTGACTTTAATTTCTCGCCTCCAGTCATTATGGTTTCTTTTCCTCTTCTCTTAAAAGCATAGCATTGATATACTTTGTTACTATTTCCCAACTTGGGTAATACTTGAGAAATGAATTCATTAAGATGGCTACCAAATGTAATATGCTTATCATTTCCTATTTTAAGACATCGACATAATAAAATTGAATGATCATACATCTTGTTATCCATAATTCATTCATATAGTTAGTCACCTATGGAAAACGTTACGCTATGGCTATCCCATTAGAGGGAAAATTGTTATCGATGTTGTCATGCACACAACTTATCTTCTCTAATCATTCTATTTATCATACCTTCTAGGTTCCTTAAAAATGACCTTCATTACTACCATGATTACTCAACTTATAGTTGATTGCCAATATTTTCTTCTTTATGTGCATCATCCTTAGATAGACCTTATAGTGATACCTTTAAAGTACCAAGTTATGATTATACCAAACTCTTCCATTATGTTCTAAAATAGGTTGCCTCTTCTTACTATTTTCTTACCCTTGCTGTGACACTTCCTCTCAACCACCATAAGTATCTATCTAGCACCAAGTTGGTCATAATCACATGATTTATCATTAGTTGGAAAATTTGCAAGTTTTTCTTTTCCATTTGTCCTTAGACAACTTTATCCAACATATGAAATTAACCTTGAATCACGAAACCTCATGCAACATTATACTCAACATCGTAACAGTTAATTAAAACTGAAATCTTACTGTATGGTTTAGATGTATCATAAAGTTCATGCTTATAGATGCAATGACCGAAAATGATCTGACTATGATATAACACTAAATGATAAATATTATTCCACTATAATCCAAATATAATCCAAATGAAGATATGTCCAAGGATTTGTCATGATTTGTCAATGTTAATGCCCCTACAATTTACCAATTCAATAGTCCCATATTAAGATGGATTTCTGCAATTGAAATGAGAAATTTATGTTTTCCACATATTGCTTGAACTGTTAGAGAGCTATGTTTTTGCTAAAAATCATTGATGCATTGGATTTGTGGAGCACAGAAATTTAAAAAAAAACTACTTGCAACAATTGTAATGCTAAGTTTCTCATAAAATTCACAAAACTATATACAAAATAGCAAGTGCCAACGATTGAAATAATAGCACTAAAAGTAATTGTAACCTCACTAAGTACTTTGCTAAGTTTCTTGTCAAAGACACACTCTTATAACAACTAATAATTGCATGAGGACAAAAAAACAATCATTATACAAATCAATCTTACACTTGGAAATCATGTGTTCACTGGGAGCATCTTCATCAGAAATAACAGAAATATGCAATGCATGATTCTTACAGAGCACCATAATTAAATTGGAAAGGTTCTTGTAAGGGCCACTATAAACATTTTTTGTGTTTGAGGTAAACAAATAAAATTTCAATTACCATCCAATACCAAATAACACATTAAGGATCCTAGGTAGGCTTAAGAATGCAACTACCAACAAATGGATACATGCAATTTGTCCCTCTTATACCATAAATTTCACATTGAGAAAGGTTTGATATTTGCATCAAAACAAAATTTTCCTATAAGAAAATTACATCATCAACCATTGCTTAGTAGAAACATCAGGCTGTAGTGAACAACAAAATGCAAACAAGCTATTTTCCTTGATATATCGAAAATAGTTTTTGTAGAAACATCGTATAATGAGTTGCAAGAAAACTGACTGAGAATAAAAATCTATATAAGACTCAAATAAATATGAATCTCACAAAGAATTAGAGAGGTAAAACATGCAAAATTGACCCAAAACAACAATCTATATAAAATTCAAATAAATATGACCTCACAAAGAATCATAGTAGTAAAAACATGTAATTATTAGGTAAGCGAGTTCATCACAGGAACCGATCCCTCATCAAATGGATTCGGCCGCTTCTAACCAACATTGTCTCCTTTCAGAGAAAATTGCTCTTATTCTTTTGTATATTATTTGCGCTCATTTTAATTATGGGTTCCGTTGGTTCCTTCATGGGATGGCACTGCCATTCCATTGAACTCAAATTCCCTACCTCCAGGAAGTATACAGTACTTATTAATACATGAAGGCAAAATTCAGTTCTCAAGCAATCAGTGGCACATTATGCATCTTGTAGCAGTGTTGATGCAGTACGTGTTGTGTGGAGTGATAATGATCCGCCACCATAATCTCTCAATCCATATCTCAAGAAGACTGTGCGCTCGAAAGCAAAAAGTAATCACAAACCTGACTTTAGGTTTCACCTGAATGAGGAGGAAAATCTCAACAACAAATTTAAACCAATCGAGGACTTGAGAACATATGCAATTTTTTTCTATTGATGATGATGTTGTAGTTCCATGTTCCACCCTCAAGTTTGCATTTTGTGTGTGGAAAAGCACTCCAGATAGCATGGTTGGGTTTGCAAAAACATTCTTTAAGCTTTCAATGACATATTTTTAACTTTTATCACTAAGGAAAATGGACGGAGAAGGATTTCATTAATTCTATATAGCTTGCTCTATTCCTCGATGAAAAAAAATTGCATAAAAACATCAGAAGTCCAAGGTAGGTGTTAATTTCCAATGTATACATCAAGGTCCTTTTTATGCCTCACTAATATAGTTCCACTAACCAAGATTACAAAAGCGAAAGATAGAAACATAAATTTCAACAACCTCCTCTATTTAGGATCCCCAATTCTGAAATAAAGAAAGAAAATAAGAAGCCTGGGCACTGAATAGCTCAACCAAAAATGAATACATGCAAACACAATTTTCTTTGGTTTTTGTTCTTTTACAATCAAACTAACATAATGAAATCAGTCCTTTTAAGATTGGAGTAATATAATGAACATAAAGATGGATCAAGATGGGCTCAAGGCCATTGCAGGCATGACTTTATGATAAGCTAATGCCCTTAAGTAGCTTTGAATGATTAAATAAAGAAAGAACACATAGCCAAAATATGTAATTAATTAGATTCAAACAGTTGTATTTTTACATAGTAGCATGATGATTGAAACAATACAAAATAATCAGCGCATGAAAATGAGGATATGGCTTAAGGAAGGAAAAGACATAGAACCAAAATATGCAATTAATAATATTATAATAGGTTTTGTTATATAGCAAATTGATGGGTGGAACAATACAAAATAATAAGCATAGGTAAAGGATGAAAAGCATTCAACTCTTCGTACACAACACTACCATGTCAAAAATAACATATTGCAATCGAATCAAGACTAACCCCATATTTAATTAATCAATATCAAAAGGGATAAAAACATACCACAAATAAAGACAAGGCAACCACAACTTGAACAAACTGTTGAAGCAACCCACCCTTCACAAAAGTACTCCTTGACACCAAATTCTTCAATTTCTCTTCCTTAAGAGTATGCATTCTGTAGCCATCAAGAGGCTGTAACAAGTAATAGGTACCAGAATAAACCCAATATACAACAATAGGCATTAATGTTCCCAAAGCCTCATCTATCAGGAGAAAATCCTTCAATTGACCCATTATTGTATTATTCTAGACTGATCACCAACTTAACAAGGAAAACAACCTCCAAATAAGTATTTTCTCCAACCAACCAAAACAGAACTCCGTAGTATCACAACCCAAAATACAGTTTATAGACCAGGCCCTCGAATCATCAATTCATTCAAACCCAATCTAATCAAGCAAGAGCCAAAATGAATCATGGTGAGTATCAATCCCAATAAAATGAGGAACTGTTGTCTAAACTGAGACACAACCCAACATTTACGTTGAAACTTAAATCCCACATGCACTACAGAAAGCAAACTCTCAACAAAAGATCTATCTAAAATGGGCTTCATGCAAGATGTATAGTCTAAAAGTCAAACCACTTGGCTAATTCTTAGGGCTCCTGACATTCTATACCTTGCAACCAAATCTCAGTTAGTTGTAATTTTATTTTTAAATTGTTCATAGTTTGGTCATATAAGGGAACGCAAACCCATGACAAAGGATAAATCCAGACAATCTCCATATGCAAGTGTCACAAGAATCACCTAATTTATATCTAATTTTTATGGTTGTGTCACAATAATTACCTAATTTAAATCTAATTTTTATGGCTAGGCAATTCTTTTGCCGATTTTTCATTGTTGGGCCATTTTCAACATTTTTTTTAATATACTTTTTCCCTATTTTTTTTTTAATCCTTGAACACTTTTCGTACTCCCCGCATGAATTTTGTGACTTTACGGAAACCCAACTGCACACACATCCCAAATGAACCTAGATGGTATCTGGAACGACCACTTTTGGCACACTAGCATTACAACTTACTAGAATGAAAAAGCTAACTATAGTAGTTGCCAGATTACCAAAGACACGGGTTTTGGCTTTTCATTAGAGATCCCCATAAAGATTTCAAGTTTCATAATGGTCAGAGTTCAAAAATTATACAACCATTTTTCAAGGGAGATGTCTTCCCTCTTCATAATTTTAACAATTAAAATAAAAATAAGGAAAAATGAATGGTTAAACGATCCATCTGGCCATCTAGGAAGAGATCAGGAATAAAGATGGATGTAGATTTTATGTGAACCGGCAAATACTTTAAGAGAAATGATATTTTGTACCTACAAATATCAGCTTGAGATATATTATTAATTATTTACCTACAAATATTAGCTTGAGATATATTAGTAATAATTATTTCAGGGCACAGTAAACCAGTTGATATAGTAAAGATACACGTTTGAGTAAGATATCAATACTTATTTCTCTGCACTGATAACAAGTTATGGAGTTGAGAAAGTAAAGGCTATGATGTTATGGGGCCAATTTAGGTACCTTGCCACTAGACCAGATGCTTCATTTAGTTATTACAAGACAATTTTCTTGAGCAATTGTTTGATGTTGAGGAAAAGAAATGCATACCATTGTTAAAAGGAAAGAGCAAGATCGAGTAACAAATGACGAACATTACTCAGAGGAATTAAAAACTGTGCACGTATTCTGAACTGGAGCTCCCGTGCCCCTGCTTCCTCGGCCCCTGTGGCCCTCCACAGGCCTCCTGCCTGGCAGCCCCTGTTGTTGGGCTCTCATTCCTTCTCGGCATCCCCACAATCAGGCTCTACCTCCCTCCTCCGACCAGTGCTACTGCTGGCACAACATCCACATTTTGTGATCGCAGAGGAGCGTAGCTGCCGCCATGAATGTGCCTGGGGGTGGGGATCCTTCTCCCACCCCGCTAATCTCTTCAAAAGAGGCATTCAGAAGATTTCTCTCGTAGAAATGGAAGAAGCGTTTGGCTCCAGAAGTCCCAAAATTCATCAAGCAACTGGAGAAAATTCCTGATATCTCCCTATTTGAAGAACAACTGATGAAAATCGCCCTAGCACTGGCTAATGGAGGGTTGGTAAGACAATTTATGGGATGTTGGCCCTCTAAAAAAACAACAGAAGACTGGATCCAATGCAACTGGAGGCCCCAACTGGAAAGCAATGTGATCTACTATGTTGTCGAAAGAGGGTATTTCATTTTTGAGTTCACCACCAAAGAAGATCGAGATTTGGTTTTCAGAAACGGTCCATATTTTATGGGAAATCATGGTCTGTATCTTAATAAGTGGACCCCCGACTTCGATACCTCAATTGACACCCCTAAAGAGGTCCCAATCTGGGTCCGAATCCCCAATCTTCCGTTCCACTGCTGGAGCTATCACACCTTGCAAAAGATTGGAAATGGTCTCAGTCGTTTCATTGACAAAGCAGATAACAAGGGTCAATATACCTGCGCAAGAACCTATGTGGAAGTCGATATAGAAGTTGGATTGCCCAAAGCAGTAAAACTTATAGTTGGAGAATGGGATCACTATCAAAAATTAGATTACGAGCAATTACCTTTGAAATTCAGAACCTGTCACGAACATGGACACTTCCAACAAAACTACCCAAAAGCTCCAACTAGGGACAAAGTGGACGAAGAAGTATGGAAAGAAATAAAAAAGGGAAAGACAGTCCCAAAACCAACTGAGAAGAAAAAGTTAGGGCCATTGGTGAAGCCCCAGCCTAAACCAAAAGCCAAAGAAGTTCCAAAAGAGGGTTCTTCCTCTGGGGAAGAGATAGATGCCATTGGGACCCAAGAGGAACTAGAAGACCTGTCTCCTAGAATTGTAGAGGGTTAGGTAGCAGGTTGAAAGAAGAAGCTCTGAAAGACATTATAAGGATGTAGTCACCTGAAAACCTTCTCATCCAGGAAACAAAATTGGAGGACCTTCTACTCCTCCAAGCAAGCAAAGCATTCTGGCATAAAGGGAAAGTGAGAGAAATCAGTGCCAGAGGCGCCTATGGAGGGATTTCCACCTTTTAGGACAGCTCCAAATATGATTTGATTCATGAATAATGTTGCCCCCACTGGCTACTCACTAAGCTCCTCCATAAAGAATCTAGCCACCAAGTAAGTATGTTCAATCTTTATGCTCGGGTCTTACCATCTGAGAAAAAATTTGTTGGGACTCACTTCAGTCCTATCTTTTCTTGCACAATCCAGAAAATATTATTATTGTAGGTGATCTGAATGTTACGCTAGCTGCAGAAGAGAAAAGGGGGGCTCACTAGTCAGGGACCCAACTAGAGAACAGGTTGAAGACCTCATTTTAGATTTGGAATTGGAGGATATCAAGCCCACATCTGGGAGATTCACCTGGTCAAACAAAAGTATAGGCCCCGGCCACATTGCTACCCGTCTAGACAGATTTCTAGTCCAATCCTCCTTCTTGAATTGTGGTCTAATGGCCACCTCTAAAATTTTGTTGAACTACACCTCTGACCATAAACCCATTCTACTTGAGCTCTCCTTGGATGGAAATCTTGGCCCCATTCCCTTTAGATTCAATTCTCTATGGATTCATCAAGAAGGATTCCAGGACATGGTCTCCAAGGCCTGGAACCGACAAGTTCAAGGATCCCCTTTCTTTGTGTGGGAATAAAAAATGAGAATACTTAAAAGGGAGCTCAAGGGGTGGGCTAAAAGGTTGAAAATGCCCACCGCCAAAGGAAAGGAGATGCATGACAATTTAGCATGTCGTCAATTAACAATGGAGAATTCCGATGTAACTCAAACCCTCATTCAAAAAGAAGTAGAGCTGCAAAAAGATCTCCATAGAGCAAGTAGGGATGAAGAAGAGTTCTAGAGATAGAAGTCCAGAAATATTTGGTTAAAGGCCGGAGACAAAAATACAAGCTACTTCCATAAGAAAGTTGAAGCATGCAAGCACTTCAAAATAGTAAATGAAATTGACTATCAAAACACTGTGGTTAAAGATTCTGAAGGCATAAAGAGAGCAGCCCACTCCTTCTTCAAAGATCTTTACTCTGCCCCGGAAGACCCTCCCATTGATTCTCAAGCCTATCCAATTAATCTTATTCCTCACTGTGTTCAAGATTCTAACAATATTATGCTGACAACCCTGATCAGTATGAATGAGATTAAAAAAGCTTTGGATTGCATGGACCCAGACAAAGCCCCAGGCCCTTATGGGTTCACAGCAAGGTTCTACCTGACTTGCTGGCCTAAAATAAAAAAAGACCTTCTAAGAATGATCCGTAAATCTTAGACCTGTACCAAGATTGGAGGTAGTACCAATTCATCCTTCCTCGGCTTGATTCTGAAAGACAAAGGCACCACCGATTTCAACAGATTCAGACCCATCTCTTTGTGTAACACAAGTTATAAGCTGATCGCAAAAATAATAGCCACCCATATTAAGAAAATTATGCCGATCATCATCCCTGAAAACCAAGGAGGCTTCATAAAAGGGAGAAAGATTCTTGACAATATTGTGCTGGTGGAAGAAGCAATTCATTCAAGTTGTCATTGAAAAGAGAAATGCATGGTGATTAAGCTAGATTTGTCAAATGCCTTTGACAGGGTGAGACACAATATCTTGTTTTTTGTGATGGAGAAATTTGGTTTCTAAAAACTTCTCATAACTTAGGAGAAAGCCTGCATTGCCTCCCCTTAGATAGCGCCCCTGGTTAATGGACATTCAATGGAATTCTTCCAGGCCTCGAGGGGGCTAAGACAAGGTTGCCCTTTGTCCCTTTTTCTTTACGCCATTAAATCTTCGGTGCTCAGCTTCCAGCTAGACTACTGTCAACAGATCCAAACTCTGCTAGGCTTGAGAATGGCTCACAATTTTAAAGACATAAATCATGCCCAATTTGTTGATGATACTTTATTGCTTGGAGGAGCTAGCATAAATTCTGCTAGAACCTTCAAGAAGGAGTTGGACATTTATAAGGAGGTTTCGGGAAGCAAGATTAACTATCTAAAAAGCACGATCTATGGCTGGAATTGCTCGATCAAGGATTTGATAGACATAGCAAGGCTATTATAAATGGAAAGAACCTTGACCTAGGAATCACTTAAGTATCTTGGGATCCCAATCTTCAAATCAAATCCTAAGGTTGCTCACTGGATGCCCCTGCTAGACAAGCTAAAACTCAGAATACAAGCTTGGGGAGCCTCATGGTTGAATAATGCTTGGAAGGTAATCCTTATGAAATCTATTCTCATAAGTCTCCTAGTTTATCAGAACTCCATTCTTCTAGCCCATAAAACTTTTATTAGCAAAGTGGATGATCTCCTGAGAAGATTTTTGTGGGAGGGAGGGAAAAATAATGAAAGAAGGCTCCATTTAGTAAATTGGGACACTATTAAGAACCCATTCTTGGAAGGAGGTCTCCAATTGTGGGATCTGGCAGCCCAAAATCTTGCTCTAGGCTCCAAGATCATTTGGAACATTGTTTCTAGGAATCCTATTTGGAGCAAGAGAGTTCTGTCGAAAAAATATTTTCATGGGTAGCATTTGAGGTGCTTGGACCAGCCTCCTAGAATTTCTAAAGGATCTCCAATTTTCAAACTCTATCTCACAGCTTTGAAACATTTCAATCATAAGCTTTATTGGATCCCAGGTAATGGGAAAAAAATAAAAATTTGGGAAGATTCGATTCATGGAGATCATCCCTTGAATCAGATGGTAGAACTGGAAAATATCAGATTTTGGCTTCAGGCTGCAATCTAGAAACCCTCTGGGACATCTCCAATTGGAAAAATGATGCAGAAAGTATATGGGATGGTTGGAATTTGTGGGAGGTCCCTCATTGGCTAGATGGTGAAGCCAATTTATTGTTGGACTTTCTCCAAGGAAAATCTCCCTTAAAGGCCTCTTCTAAGGACAAAAGAGGGTGGGGTTCTCTTTCAGGCTCTTACTCAGCAGCAGAAGGTTAAAAAAGTATGATGGTTGTCCCTAGTGCCCCCACAGAGCCAACTGAAGGGAAATTTGGTTGGTCTTTCCCTGCTCTCCCAAAAATTTACTTCTTTTGTTGGACTCTGGCGCATAAAAGTATCCTCACTAAAGATAACCTGAGGAAGCGTGGAATGGAAGGTCCCTCCAGGTGCCCTCTTTGTGCTTCGGATGAAGAAAAAACTAACCACCTATTCTTATTGTGCCCCTTTGCTCAAGAAGTTTGGAGGGGTGTCCTGATGCTAGGATCTGACAAAATAGAGCTTCCAGGAAATATTCAGGACTTGCTAAGAAACTGGGCCAAATTATCCCCGTTCTGTCTCTCCAAAAAAAGCCTTCTCAAGATTGGCTGGATGTGGATCCCCAAATTCACATGCTAGAAACTGTGGCTGGAGAGGAACAATAGAATTTTTAGGGAGGAGAGTTGTAACCTGATCATAATTATCACTAAGATCAAAGCTCTGTTGGGGGAGGCCTTAGAAACCAATCCCACCATAAGAAATTGCATGATTCTGGACAGTGAGGAAGATCAATGGTTAAAAGAGCCTGTCCCAAATCACTAGAATAGACCCATTCCTCCTGCTAAAGCCCCCTCTCATTGGGAAATTCATCTAGAAGAACAGGAATTCATCAAATGGAGATCTGCTTTGGATGATCACTGCCTTTTCTTCGATGGGGCCTCTAAAGGAAACCCAAGAAATTCGGGTGGCAGTGGAGTTATCTTAAGCCCAAGTGGCTCAACTGAGTTGTGCTTTGCTTAGGGTCTGGGGCATGAAACAAACAACAGAGAAAAGGCTCTTGCTCTATGGCAGGGTCTAAATCTGGCTATCGAAAGGAACCTCCTCTCCATCTCAGTCTTTGGAGACTCTATACTAATTATACAGGATATGAACTCTCAAAAGATCCCTTCTCAGGTGCAGTTAGCCCCCATCCTCAAAAAAATCAGACTACTGTTGCCCAAGTTCCACAAAATCTCCTTCTATCATGTTCTGAGGAAGTTAAACTCACAGGTGGACTTGGCAGCCAACCTAGGCTCTCTCAGGAGCAGGAGATCTCTGTTAGTATTTTATGTTGAATTGGCTGCAACATTCCTTAATTCTGGAGATGTTTGGGCCTCTGTTCCTTTGAGAATTTTGTTGATTTAGATTCTCCAGACCTCGGGACCGAACCATTTTGTGTTGGCTGTTGTTAGGATCTGCTGTCTCATCCGGAAGGGAAGTTTAGAACGTAACCTTGGCATTTTGATCTTTGTTCGTCGTTGGGAATCACTCCTGCGCCTCGGTAGGTGTTGGGGAGTTCACAAGGGCCTCTTCAAGGCCAGTTTTCTGCCCTTGGTTTTCTTGAACTCTATATAACACTCCGCCAGACATTTCAAAAAGAAATCATAGTGATTCTTGGGATGATCCGGCACTCCACCACGTTGGGTCTCCTCTCTACAAACTAGGAAGTAAAGCTTCGTCACGAAAAGCAAAAGCAGCGGAACTTCAAGGCATCATTCAGATCCAAATCAAGTTCTTTTTCAAGCCTCTTCTACTATCAAAGTTCCCTGCTGACTGTAACTTGGAATTACAGAGTATCAATGTTAAAGTCCTCGATAGCTGATTTGCCGATTTTTAACTAAAAACTAACCATTTATGTCAAAAAATACAAATGACGAAGTATTCAACTTAGTATAAATAACATAAAATAGAGATGATAACGTATGAAACGAGACCTACCTCCAATTATTTGGAACCTACAACGCAGGTTATTGTACCAAGCTGTTGCATTCTCCTTTTCATTTCCGGGGACTCCGGTTGTCAAGCTCCATTCGAATATTTTCCAGATTCAATTGAGTTTGTGTCCTGATCTCTAAGAGTGCCATTTGCAATTACCTTTATTGCTAGGTTGGAATTCACATTCATACCATGTAAATGTTCCACAATCATTTCCATTGGGGCAGAGGTGTAAGCTCTGGCCCGAAATTTAGAAGAACTGCCATGCTTGTTCGTCAAGCCCAAATTCATTCTCTTTTCCATGCATATCTTTCGTGATCCCACACTGAAGATTTCAAACTACTCAGATTTGATAGATGCATGAGATCTTCTGATAGAGGTAAATCTAGTTTAATGTAGATGAGGTAGAATACCATAAATAATATAGATTAAGAGCTAGGCAAAAGCATTGAGGATTCAAAGTGAGCATAGCACAAGATTTTAGCCGGGGTTGAGTTAGATAATTCCATTAACATATTCTTCTGTGACTGTAAAGTAAAACTGCAAATTGCATGTATTTTAATTTACGTCCATGTGCAAGTGACCTTGGTTTTGTTTAAGATGGAAGCATATGTCATTACTAGTGCGCCTGGCATTAGAGCTAGATACAGAGCAGTTGTTACTTGCCATCCTATGAAAATGAAAAATAATGGAGACTAGGATTGAAGCGTGCCCTACTTAAAAGGAAAATATCAGAGAATAGAATTCAAGTGTGCCCTGACATGCAAAATGAAACACACGACACAACTTGAAAACACTGAAAATAAAAAAATTACGTGTAGCGAGGGTTTATATACCAAAAAGTGACATGCGGCCTCCCTGAAGTAACAATCCTGTAACTTTCAAAGCAAGTCGAGTTAAAAATCCCAACAAATTTTTTTATTCTTCTTTAAGATGCCCATAGGCCTTAAGAGTTGACCTAGCTCTGATACCATATGTAACAACCCAAAATCATATGTAATTGATTTTCTAATTAATATCAAATTTAAATCATAGTAGCATTTACCTATGTTACTTGTGGTTGACGTCTGCTAATGGCAAAAAGGTTTTGGGAACAACTATCCACCCAACCGTAGGCTCAAATGCGCAAGTACTTGCTACAAGTGGCCACCCCTGAGCCTCATTCAACATACTACTTCCAGTGACTCCTTTATTTTAGAACATTATTCTCCCAAGAGAATGAATGATAGAATCTTGGAATGATGGAATCCTCTCATCTTCCTCACCATCTACTAAATAGAGAAAACATTAGAAGGGGAACCACATGCACACATTCCATGTGTTAATCATGAAACTTATTGTTTTCTTGTTTTATTCTTTTGTTTTTACTTTTTGATAGTTTTACCGATTTTTACTATTTTTCTTGTTTTATTTCTTTTTTTATATTCATTTAAAGCATGTAATTAATTTATTATTTTATTATTATTACTAATTTTTCTTGTTTATTTCTTTTGTTTATATTTATTTAAAGCAATATAATAATTTATTATTATTATCTGTTTTATTTATTTATTTATTTATTTTTATTGTTTATTATTTAATCTTTATTATTTATTATTTATTATTAAGGGACATTACACAATCATAGGATCATACCCTCATACATATGATGGTGTAAATTCAATCTCTGTGTCGCAACATCCTGGTGATGGCTCATAATATAGCCGAAATCATCAAGAAACATTCAAAATGGTTAATGTTATGATCGAAAAAGTGCACGGTAACATAGATGAATTCCACACCTAACGTTTGGGAAATACTATGATCAACATGGTAATGGTAAAGTAAGCCAAATTCAAACCTAAATAGAATCAATGCATTAATATAGCCAGTGTTAAATATACCTTAAGGATGAGTTGATTTGAAAATTAAGATAGGGCAAATAAAAAGAAACATAGACATGAGAACCAAAATGGCGTGGGTCGATATAAGGAACTACAGTGGAATGTGGCTAATTAAGGCTTTTGTATCAAGTCAAATTACCATTTATTTTATGTTATGTTTACCCCATCAATGCATATATATATTATCTATTTTTGGTATGGGTTGTTCAAGAAAACTTCAGCAAAAATGAACAAAGCCATTTCGCATTAGAGCATTAGAGTAACAACAAATTTAGTTAACAACAACCATTGAAAACAAATTTAGGTAGCAAATTGTGCACCTTTATTAGGAGATAGAAGCCGATATAAGCCCCTTCAAATCGTTCCAATAATCCTTGCACCAATCCTTCCAGTAATCCTTCAACAATTCCAACAAACCAGTCACTAAGAAAGGTTTCCTCTAATGAATCTTGAACCAAACCTGAAAAAACACTAGGTAGAGAAAAGGAAGGCTATGAAATATTTTTCACCTTTCTTAGTAGATAGAAGCAGAGAGAAGCCCTTGAAATCTTTAGAGTAATCCTTCCAGCAATCGTTACAGTGATCCTTAATCAATTCCAGCAACCCAAGCAGTCCTTCAACAATTCCAACAGCCCAAGCTCTAAGAAATAAATGCATGCATCCACGGAGCCTTTGATTATAATAGATGGAATGGTAATGGATAATAAGTACAATAAATATTTAATGACAATTTGAAACACTCAAGATGGAGTGGCGATGTTATTCTATTATTCCTCAAGGTTACAATCGAACATGGAGTGGGAGAGTTATTCTATTATTCCTCCATGTTACAATCAAAGATGGAGTGACACAATTATTATTAAGAGCATGAATGGTGAAATTAATGGACACTTGTATTTTTGGAGTTGTTATTTCCATTGTGGATTACTAGAACTATTGCTCGAATGATGAAATTGATCGACACCTGTGTTCTGGAGTTATAGAGAATCCTATTTTCTGGAGTTATTATTAACAACAAGAAAGGGTGAAATTGATGTACAATTGAATGAAACTACAAACAATTGTTATTTCGAAATGGATAGGTCACCAATGGTTTTAAAAAAAAGTCACTATTTAATAATTTAAAAATTATAATTTACAATAAATCTGGTTAATACTGGAGTCATTTAATACTGATATGTTCATCTAATAATAATTTGTTCCTTGAATATCGATTTGACCATCCATTAATACTCCCATCTAGAAAAGCCAATAAGACTGAAATTATTAATCTAGATTGCCCTAAAATCTAACACCTCAAGTTATTGTCAACAAACATAAAGAGCCCAAATAACTTTATTAGCAGCAACGAGACATAAAAATAGCCATAAATGTGTTGTTGGCATTATGGCTAAAGTGTTGTCCTTGATGGCAACCCATTTAGGTGATAGATCACAGTACTTCAAGTCAGCAACAGAGATTGATGATCAGCTATCAAATATTGAAGAAAATAAGGGGTACGCAGGTACACCTTACATAAGGTGCGTACACGCAGGTCAGTGTTACATAAAGTGCGTACATACCCGCAGTTATCCCGTTCAGGAGGTGCGTACCCCCAGTGCACACATTTCAAGGCAAAGAAAAGCACGCGTGGGGTTTCTTATGTTTTACACTTGGTTTTTAGCCGACGGTTTTGTGTTATTATGGTGCCGGCCCATGGTATTAATCCATGATTGAAGGAAGAACTTTACTATATAAAGCAAAGGAGATAATTTGGCTTAAGCATGTTTTTGGTTGAATATCTTATGAGGGCAAGATTTGGTCTAGATCTAAATAAGGCGAATCTACTGATGGACTAAGATCTCTTCGGCGCATGTTCAGATCTGTAGATCTGACTGTCTGGGTTCTTTGTGAAGTCTTGAAATAATCTATGCCCGAAGGTACGCAGGTATAGTGAGAGAAAAGTGCGTACATACGCAGGAACGAAGCGTTGCAGGTGCGCCCGTACACAAGCACAGAAGGGTCTCAGGTGCGCCAGTACGCAGGTACAGAAGGGTTGCAGGTGCGCCCGTACGCAGGCACAGAAGGGTTTCAGGTGCGGAGGACCACAGGCAGTTCAATGGACTCAGAGCGAGGTACGCAGGCTAGCAGTTGAGCAAGGTGCGTACGTAAGCAGGCGAGCAGTTGAGCAAGATGCGTACTGTAAGCAGGCAAGTAGTTGAGCAGGGTGAGTACTGTAAGCAGGAAAGCAGTTGAGCAGGGTGCTTACGTAAGCAGGCGAGCAGTTGAGCAGGGTGCTTACTTCTCTTAAAATCTTTGTTTATCCTTGCTGTGTTCTGGGCGTTGAAGTGATGTCTAGTTTTTGGTATTATGATCTTATGACAGCCGTCTGAGAAGTGATTGAGTATATCTTTATGTGATCTGATGAACTAGATCTGATTGATGACTCTCATTGTATATGTATTGATCTAGTGATTGGGTGATTCAGAAGGTTGTTTGATTATGAGATTCAATGTGGTTATTGGGTCCAGTATGAAAATTGGATGAAATGT
>APFE030276119.1:0-10482 GCA_000404065.3 Pinus taeda | reverse complement strand
TACTGTAATGACCTAGATAACTAAGTGAATAAATTAATTGTTTTACCATTTTGAGGAAAAGGTGAAACAAAGACTATTACCTTTTACATATAAATATATATAGTGAAAATATTATCTCTCCAAATTGAAATCTGAAGTGAGTAAAATGTCTATAATAACTTGGATTAAAAAGTTATTTCATTTTTTTTCTGGACAGCTAAACTGATTTTCTTTTAACTGGATATACATGTATATACATCTATCAAGAAACAGTTATGAGGGAGGAAACCCTAACTGTTTCCCCATTCCCCATATGTAGATGGAGGAAAAGACCCTGGGGCTGTTTTTTTTGGAGAAACAGGCAGGGGAAAAGAAAGAAAAGATAACATAAAGGAAATGAAGTGCTAAGTCTGGTGAAGACCAGATAGCACCTGCACAGAAAGTGCAAAGTATTGCTGAGGCAGGGGCCTAGCAGAGAGCTTGGGGGGAGATTAGTCTGTATGGACTAGTCTCAAGGTTGGGTGGAAAACAAGCAACAAGAGACAATCATCTTCAGGTTGAAGAAGGTCTGGAAGTCACAGTGCCCGTACAGGTATGTACTGTCACCACTATGTAATTAGTGACTTCTCATATTTCTCCAGTATTAGTTAACAGTATGTAGACATTAATTTAACTAACAGCTGTATGAGTCTCTTACATATTCTGCATTCTTTGTGTATTGAATAAAGAATGTGAGTAACAGTTGAATAATTCAGATTTAAGTTAAATTCGAACAGAATGATACTTGCAGAAATCTGGAATACATTAAATGCCATAATGAATTATTTCTGAGATATTTAATCACTGGTAAAAGAATCCGAAACTGTGTATATATATATATATATAAAAAGAAAGACAGAGTATTATATAACCTCGAAGAGGAGCGGTAACAATTAATAACATCTCAGATAAGCTGCAAGTAAATATCGGAACTGAATATCAAACATTTCCAATGCTAGGAGCTAATCCGCTTTCAAACACAGCTCTTATTAGAGGTATTGCAAATGTAAAGGTAACCCTCGACCGAACAGAGCAGTGTTATAATTAAACAAAACATTTAAAAAAAAAACCATGATATTTTTCCATTCGCACATGCACTCGGAGTTTGGTCCACCTTTGCTGTATGATGGAAGAGATCACTATTATGTATACGCGGAACGCATCTGAGATCTCAACTCAGAGGAATATGAATTCCCTCGAGTATTTCGGGTTAAATCGAATATCAAGAAAACCCGCGGGTATGAAACCCTACCCCTGTGAGACCAGGATCTCTCAAGCGGGATCAGTGGCGTAATGTCGCCCAGAGTTCACAAATGAACTATAATCCAAGACGTTCGATTTAAAACATAAAAGTATGAAGTTAAGCATTTATACATGGCGGAAATATCCGTAAAGAATAACGCATAAGAACCTGGCAGAACATCTGTAAAGACAAGCAGTACATGGCTAGGTAGCCTTAAGCCGAGCAGTAAAAAGCTCCAATAACTACAAGCACAATTTTTTTAAAAGAAAAACTAAGATTGGTCAACCTCATATGCCAAATCAAGATGCATTCCGTAAGATACACGAGAATATCTGAACGACCATTAAATATTCACATTAAGCAAACTATTTGGACAGGCCGAAACCCTGAATCCATTCTTAAAATTCTGGAAGGACGAAAGTATGTAAAACAGTCCTTAAAACTTCTGGAGGTCCGTGACCCAAAACAGTATAATATATATTAACCAGTTTGTAAACAGGAAGAACCCGTTTTCGGGTCGCCAAACTACAGGCAAGCAGAATAAGATCGAAACCCCCTTAATGGGAAAATTGCTAAACAATAAGGAAAGAAACAAAACCCTGGAATGGGTAGTAATGGCGAGGAGTCACAGTATCTTCTGTAAATGGCATTATGGCCAGAACTTTAAAACAGACTCACATCTTTGTAGAATATGAAACCACCTGACAAAGAGAAGAAGGACATTAAACCGACGCCATAGTTTTAAACCTTAAATTAATCTATGGGCGTAGCTCTTACCTGGTAGAAGTCGCCATTGGTACCCAGCTGTGGTATTTCAAGGTGGAACGGAGTCATGAACCTGTTCACCAATTACGCGCGGTTAGATGGGTTGCAGACCACATCATCTATCAATGAATTATAAGAAACATACGCAATTACAGGAAAGCAGAATCGAATAGATGATGAAACCTTCAGGAAGATAAAAGTGATGAACAATTCGACAGTTTTCATAGCAAACCAGAGCGCAAGCAAAGTCACCTGAGCGGCTGGCAAGATAGGAGAAGACGCGCGCACCAGAACCTCTCGGCACAATTTTTCCGCAGAATGGACTTCAGAAACCCTTATGCGGGGTTTGTAAGGCGAGATAGCCAAGGTGATCTCGGACGATGGCGGGATGGACTCTCTGCCGTCGATCTCTGTCCTCATCCCAAGGAGCCGAACAGCTGTCCTCACCATCAAGCCGCTGCTTCCTCGCGATCTGCGATCAGGCTCAATGAATCGGCAGCGTTCAGGCGGGACACTTGTCCTCAAGTCAAGCCAGGATTGTTTTATAGTCAAGATCGCCGGGTACTGATAAATCAAAGGGGATCGTTTCCATATACGTTGGTTGGTAATTATTAAATGCGATATAACGTTGCCAGACGCCAAATACCGTGGCTATGTGTGGGCAGTATCACCATAGCATTAAACATTGGTATATACCCTCAGATCGATAAATAAATATCAAAAACAAAATTTTATTTGTACTGTGGTAACATTAATATTTTCACTAATATGATGTGGGTTTATGACATATGGTATCAGAGCCCAGTTACAAAACTGAGGCCTCTGGGCAAAATATAATTAATATTATTTTATTTTGTTGTTCTCTTATTAGTATTTTCATGTTGATAGTACAGGATCAAAAAAAAAAAATATATATTTCAAGAAATTACAGGATGAGAAGGGCTGACAGTACAACTCATAGACCTGGAGCAGGGCCAGGAGTACCTGGATTCGAACATAATCCGGAACTATGGGTTCAGCTTGGGGAGGAGACCAGAACTACAAACCAAGCCATTCTAGAAACCGTACAGGAACTTAAAAATGAAATGGCAAGGTTGCGAGAAGACAATGCCAGACTGGCAATGGAACAGGAAAGGATACTGAGAAGTCTATCTGAACGACAGAATCAAGTACCAGTTCATCCTAGCATGGAGCAGCAGAAATTGTCGGAGGAACAAAATCACCCTGTGCCCTCTGAAGGTTCAGAGGAGCAGGAAGAACGTTCTGACAATATGAATGAGCAGCAATCTTCGAAGAAACAAAGGGTGGAATTGCAAGGGGAATTTCGGAAAATCAAACCCCCGCATTTTGATGGAGAACAGGAGGAAGCCGCTGAGGCATGGTTGATTAATATGAACAAATACTTTCAACTCTATGAATATAATCACAATCTTAAAGCCAGATTGGCTATTTTTCAGCTGCAGGGAAAGGCCACCTTGTGGTGGGAGGAAGTGAAGATAGTCAAAGGGGTCACTGAACAGACCATCACCTGGGACAATTTCCAAAAGTACTTTAAGGAGAGATATCTAACAGAACGATTCTATGATGAGAAGGCAAGGGAGTTCCATGATTTACGTTTGGGGCAGCAGACTATGGATGAGTTCATCACCCGCTTCACTTCTCTGCTCCGTTACGTCCCCTATATAAGAGAAGAAAAGGCAAAGGTGCAGAGATTTGTAAGCAGCTTACCACCTTACATGCGAGAAAGGATTGAATTTGACAATCCCAAGTCAATGGATGAAGTTATTCGAAAGGCCAGAATTTGTTATCAACAAGGTAGACAAAAAGGAGAAGCAGTCGGCAAGAAATGGAATGAAAGGAAGGGTTTTAAGTCAATTGGAAACAGTAAAGGAAGTCGCAGCAGTGGAAGTAGATGGAGTGGCAAAGGTTTGAGTAGCAGAACTCCAGATAGAACCGCCTCCAAATTGAGACCGAACAGTGAACCCAAAGGCAGTGGACAGCAAATACGTTTGGACAATGAGGGAACCACCCGACCCCCAGTGCAGTGCTGGGGTTGTGGGGGACCCCACTACATTAAAAACTGTCCGCAGCGGAAAGGAGCGGACCAGCTGTCCCAGATTCATGAAGCCTCAACAGTTGGTGAAGTGGGACGCAGCTTGCCAAGGATTAATGCGGCATTGGAAGACCGTCAGGCGGAGTATCAGCCAACCATGGTCGAGTTCGAAGGTAATATCTCAAACCTTACTGTATCTGTTTTAATTGACCCGGGGGCTACACTGAGTTATGTAAGTCCAAAAGTAGTAGAACACTGTAAATTACAGCCCACTAAGTTTAAAAGTCCCTGGCTGGTGCAATTGGCCACGGGGGCCAAAAGGCGAGTGGTGTCTAAGATAAAGGATTGTTCCTTTACCATAGCTGGACAGCCAGTAACTGCAGATCTAAATATACTTCCTCTTGGCTCCTATGACATTCTTATTGGCATGGACTGGCTGGAAAAGCACTGGTCATTAGTGGACTGTAAGACTAAGGTGATCTACTTTAAAGATTCCCTGGGAAATAAAAAAGAAATGCAGGGAATTAAACGACCCGTACAGGTACGGCCTATAACAGCAAATCAGCTGGTTAAATGTGTGCGGAAAGGATGCCAGATCTATGCAATCCAGGTGGGTTATGCAGATTCCAAAGATAAAGCAGCCATCTTGAATAACATCCCTGTAATTCAAGAATTCACAGATGTGTTTCCGGAAGAAATCCCTGGGTTGCCCCCAAAAAGGAACATAGATTTCACCATTGAGTTGGTCCCAGGGGCAGCACCGGTCTCCCGGGCACCATATAGAATGAGCGTACCTGAATTGACCGAACTAAAAATGCAGTTGCAAGAACTTTTGGACAAAAATTATATACGTCCAAGTGTGTCCCCGTGGGGAGCCCCAGTGCTGTTTGTTAAGAAGAAAGACGGAACCTTCAGAATGTGCATTGACTATCGTCAGTTAAATAAGTTAACCATTAAGAATAAATATCCTTTACCCCGGATCGACGAGCTATTCGATCAAGTGAAGGGTGCAACGGTGTTCTCTAAAATTGATTTGCGATCTGGTTATCACCAAATCCGAATTAAGGACGAGGATATCGCAAAAACAGCCTTCAGAACCAGATATGGTCATTATGAGTTCGTGGTTCTGCCATTTGGACTTACCAATGCTCCCGCAACGTTCATGTGCTTAATGAACAGTATTTTCCATCAATATCTAGACAGATTTGTGCTGATATTCATTGATGACATATTAGTGTATTCTCGCACTATGGAAGAACACAAGGAACATTTGAGAAAAGTGTTGCAGACTCTCCGAGAACATCAACTATATGAAAAATTTAGTAAATGCGATTTCTTCAAGAAGGAAATTCAATATTTGGGTCATGTGATTACTAAGGAGGGAATTGCGGTAGATCCAGAAAAGATAAAGGCCATAATGGACTGGCCTGTACCAAAGGATGTGGCTGATATTCGATCTTTTATGGGTTTGGCTGGTTACTATAGAAGATTTGTGGAAGGATTCTCTAAGGTTGCATTTCCCATCACCTCATTACAGAAAAAGGGAAAAACATTCCATTGGACCCCAAGGTGCCAGCAAAGTTTCGAACAATTGAAGCATTTGCTTACCACGGCCCCTATCTTGAGAATAGCTAATCCTGATAAGGATTATGTGGTATGTACGGATGCAAGCAAAGAAGGAGTGGGTGGAGTTTTAATGCAAGAAGGCAAAGTAGTCGCTTACGAGTCTCGGAAATTAAAGGAACATGAGCAGAAATATTCTGCTTATGATTTGGAGCTAACCGCTGTCATCCATGCCTTAAAAATGTGGAGACACTACCTTGTGGGCAGGAAGTTTTTACTGCTCACTGATCATCATAGCCTGACCAACTATTTCAGTCAGCCCACTTTGAACGCTCGACAAGCACGATGGGTGGATTTTCTGAGCGGTTTTGATTTTGAAATCAAACATTTGCAAGGGAAGGAGAACCGGGTAGCAGATGCCTTAAGCCGAAAGGTGCAACATTTGTATGAAGTTTTTGTTAGTAATTGGAAGAGCCCTATTTTAGAAATGGTCAAAGAAGTTTCAAAGCAAGATGTCAATTACCAGCAATTAAAATTACAGTTACAACAACCTGTTGAATTGACAAGCTCATCAGATTATGAGTTGGATGAATCGGGAATGATATATTTCAAACGAAGACTGTATATACCCAATCAGGAAGGAGTTAAAAATCTCATCATGGACGAGTTTCATACCAGCCACTATGCGGGGCATCCAGGATATCAGAAAATGGTTACTGCCATCCGGAAAGAGTATTTCTGGCCAGGAATGAAGAAGAATATTGTTGAGTATTTAGCCCGATGCTTGGAGTGCCAGCAGATTAAGGCAGAACACCAACATCCAGCGGGATTACTGCAACCCCTGCCGATTCCAGAATGGAAATGGGAAATCATCTCCATGGACTTTATTACGGGATTACCTAAGACAAAAAAGAACAACGATTCTATTATGGTAGTAGTGGATAAACTGAGTAAAGCTGCACACTTTATACCAGTACAGTCCACATTTAAAGCCACACAAATTGCTCATGTTTTCATGAAAAATGTGTTTAAACTTCATGGGCTTCCAAAGGAAATAATTTCTGATCGTGATGTGAAATTCACATCAGCCTTCTGGAGGACATTATTCGCTGATTTAGGAACCCAACTGAATTTTAGTACAGCATATCACCCTCAGACCGATGGGCAAACTGAGCGGGTAAATCAGGTGGTAGAAGATATGTTGCGGGCTTATGTGATGCAACAACCCACATTATGGGAAGAATATCTACATTTAGTAGAATTTGCATATAATAATGGATATCACACCTCCACCCAAATGAGCCCCTTCGAAGTTATGTACGGTCGCAAATGCCGCACACCTTCTAGTTGGGGAGGACCCGAGGATAAGCTCCGTTTGGGACCTGAGATGCTCAAAGAGATGGAAGAAATGGTGAAAAGGGTGCGTGGAAATTTGAAAGCTGCTCAAGACAGACATAAAAACTTTGCTGATCGGAAAAGAAGATTTAAGGAATACCAGGTGGGTGAACACGTATACATCAGAATTCAAACAAAAAGGAGTACCTTACAATGGGGTGGATGTGCCAAATTGGCACCCCGATTCTGTGGACCTTTCCAGATTCTGGCTAGGATTGGCCCAGTAGCATATCAACTTGCTCTGCCAAGCCACATCCGAGTCCACAACGTATTCCATGTCTCAGTACTCAAGAAATATGTTTATGACCCCAAGCATGTGATTCAATGGCGGGACATTCAGGTAGTAATTGTTGCTGCAATAAGCTGTTAAAATGTTATTGAAAGGAAAAAACTAACTCTAGAATTGTGTAATGCAGGTCGAACCGGAAGGAGAGGTTCTGGTCGAACCTCTGAACATCCTCGACCGGAGAGAAGTGCAGCTGCGGAAACGAGTCATTTCCCAAGTTAAGGTCCAGTGGCGACACTACGGGCCTGAGGAGGCCACTTGGGAGGATGAAGAATTAATGAAAAGGACATATCCAGCTTTGTTCATGGTGGAAGGCCACCGGGACGGTGTCCAATCTCAGGGGGAGGAGATGTAATGACCTAGATAACTAAGTGAATAAATTAATTGTTTTACCATTTTGAGGAAAAGGTGAAACAAAGACTATTACCTTTTACATATAAATATATATAGTGAAAATATTATCTCTCCAAATTGAAATCTGAAGTGAGTAAAATGTCTATAATAACTTGGATTAAAAAGTTATTTCATTTTTTTTCTGGACAGCTAAACTGATTTTCTTTTAACTGGATATACATGTATATACATCTATCAAGAAACAGTTATGAGGGAGGAAACCCTAACTGTTTCCCCATTCCCCATATGTAGATGGAGGAAAAGACCCTGGGGCTGTTTTTTTTGGAGAAACAGGCAGGGGAAAAGAAAGAAAAGATAACATAAAGGAAATGAAGTGCTAAGTCTGGTGAAGACCAAATAGCACCTGCACAGAAAGTGCAAAGTATTGCTGAGGCAGGGGCCTAGCAGAGAGCTTGGGGGGAGATTAGTCTGTATGGACTAGTCTCAAGGTTGGGTGGAAAACAAGCAACAAGAGACAATCATCTTCAGGTTGAAGAAGGTCTGGAAGTCACAGTGCCCGTACAGGTATGTACTGTCACCACTATGTAATTAGTGACTTCTCATATTTCTCCAGTATTAGTTAACAGTATGTAGACATTAATTTAACTAACAGCTGTATGAGTCTCTTACATATTCTGCATTCTTTGTGTATTGAATAAAGAATGTGAGTAACAGTTGAATAATTCAGATTTAAGTTAAATTCGAACAGAATGATACTTGCAGAAATCTGGAATACATTAAATGCCATAATGAATTATTTCTGAGATATTTAATCACTGGTAAAAGAATCCGAAACTGTGTATATATATATATAATAAAAAGAAAGACAGAGTATTATATAACCTCGAAGAGGAGCGGTAACAATTAATAACATCTCAGATAAGCTGCAAGTAAATATCGGAACTGAATATCAAACATTTCCAATGCTAGGAGCTAATCCGCTTTCAAACACAGCTCTTATTAGAGGTATTGCAAATGTAAAGGTAACCCTCGACCGAACAGAGCAGTGTTATAATTAAACAAAACATTTAAAAAAAAAACCATGATATTTTTCCATTCGCACATGCACTCGGAGTTTGGTCCACCTTTGCTGTATGATGGAAGAGATCACTATTATGTATACGCGGAACGCATCTGAGATCTCAACTCAGAGGAATATGAATTCCCTCGAGTATTTCGGGTTAAATCGAATATCAAGAAAACCCGCGGGTATGAAACCCTACCCCTGTGAGACCAGGATCTCTCAAGCGGGATCAGTGGCGTAATGTCGCCCAGAGTTCACAAATGAACTATAATCCAAGACGTTCGATTTAAAACATAAAAGTATGAAGTTAAGCATTTATACATGGCGGAAATATCCGTAAAGAATAACGCATAAGAACCTGGCAGAACATCTGTAAAGACAAGCAGTACATGGCTAGGTAGCCTTAAGCCGAGCAGTAAAAAGCTCCAATAACTACAAGCACAATTTTTTTAAAAGAAAAACTAAGATTGGTCAACCTCATATGCCAAATCAAGATGCATTCCGTAAGATACACGAGAATATCTGAACGACCATTAAATATTCACATTAAGCAAACTATTTGGACAGGCCGAAACCCTGAATCCATTCTTAAAATTCTGGAAGGACGAAAGTATGTAAAACAGTCCTTAAAACTTCTGGAGGTCCGTGACCCAAAACAGTATAATATATATTAACCAGTTTGTAAACAGGAAGAACCCGTTTTCGGGTCGCCAAACTACAGGCAAGCAGAATAAGATCGAAACCCCCTTAATGGGAAAATTGCTAAACAATAAGGAAAGAAACAAAACCCTGGAATGGGTAGTAATGGCGAGGAGTCACAGTATCTTCTGTAAATGGCATTATGGCCAGAACTTTAAAACAGACTCACATCTTTGTAGAATATGAAACCACCTGACAAAGAGAAGAAGGACATTAAACCGACGCCATAGTTTTAAACCTTAAATTAATCTATGGGCGTAGCTCTTACCTGGTAGAAGTCGCCATTGGTACCCAGCTGTGGTATTTCAAGGTGGAACGGAGTCATGAACCTGTTCACCAATTACGCGCGGTTAGATGGGTTGCAGACCACATCATCTATCAATGAATTATAAGAAACATACGCAATTACAGGAAAGCAGAATCGAATAGATGATGAAACCTTCAGGAAGATAAAAGTGATGAACAATTCGACAGTTTTCATAGCAAACCAGAGCGCAAGCAAAGTCACCTGAGCGGCTGGCAAGATAGGAGAAGACGCGCGCACCAGAACCTCTCGGCACAATTTTTCCGCAGAATGGACTTCAGAAACCCTTATGCGGGGTTTGTAAGGCGAGATAGCCAAGGTGATCTCGGACGATGGCGGGATGGACTCTCTGCCGTCGATCTCTGTCCTCATCCCAAGGAGCCGAACAGCTGTCCTCACCATCAAGCCGCTGCTTCCTCGCGATCTGCGATCAGGCTCAATGAATCGGCAGCGTTCAGGCGGGACACTTGTCCTCAAGTCAAGCCAGGATTGTTTTATAGTCAAGATCGCCGGGTACTGATAAATCAAAGGGGATCGTTTCCATATACGTTGGTTGGTAATTATTAAATGCGATATAACGTTGCCAGACGCCAAATACCGTGGCTATGTGTGGGCAGTATCACCATAGCATTAAACATTGGTATATACCCTCAGATCGATAAATAAATATCAAAAACAAAATTTTATTTGTACTGTGGTAACATTAATATTTTCACTAATATGATGTGGGTTTATGACA
>APFE030276117.1:0-12962 GCA_000404065.3 Pinus taeda | reverse complement strand
CACCACAGATCTACATGGTGGGAAGGAGCACAAAAAGAACACTACATTGTCATCAAAGAAGAATATTCTAGAGAAAAATCTGAGTCACAAGAAATCAAGGAAGAAAGAAACAACTCTCAAAGCAAGCAAGGAGAAAGTCCGCCCCAACAAATCAACAGTTATGAGGATTTGAATACAGCAGAAAATATATCTTCATTTAACAGCAAAGCAGATCTCCTAAACCAAACTTCTCCGACTATAGATCGCGAAGCTAAGACGAGGAGCCAGACAAGTAAAAATTAAGAAAATTGTAGGTCCGATAGACCAATTTGGTCTCAGTGGACGTTAACCATCATCATCATCATTAATTTTACTCTCTTAAATTTACTATTAATATTAATATAAATTAATTCAAAAATAGTAATTATTAAATATTAATTTAACTTAACAAGTTTTTTTGAAATATTAATAATATATATTCCATTGTTTGATTGTGTTACGATACAATAATTAAGGTACTTTTTAATTTTTAAGGAATATCTCATAAAATATATATAAAACATATTATTTATAAGAATGAATTTACTTATTTTAGATTTCAATTTATGTAATAAACAAATTATTGTATAAATTATATATGTTAATTAAGAATTTAAAATAAGATATCAAGATAAATCTTTCTTTTAAAACTTATCACAAACAAATTGTAATTAAACTATTAAAATTCTTTTAATTATAATTGATTCACTAAACTAATTGTAATCATAAAAAACATTTTATAAAAATTGATACAAAGTTCATTTGCGTGTTAACCAAAGATTGATGAAATGGAATGTTATCGTTCCCTACCAAAATTCATATCTTAACATGATAAAACAAATAAATTAATAATCTCATTTATCAAGCATTCTTCCCTCATTGGAATTCAAGTTTATTTTAAAATTAATAAAATAATAAGTAATAATAATAAACCAACTACAAACATTCATTAACGCCCTAACAATTTGAATTTGAAATTTATTAATAGAAATAATCTCAAGAATTTAACTTCTTATACTTTTAAGCCAAAAATTAGCGAGTATGCTACTGAAACTTAGGGTAAGTCTGAGCATGTACACTACACTATTGTCACATTTCCACCACATACATTAAAATAAATAAATAAATAAATAAATAAATAAATAAATATTTTCTGCATGCTAACATAACTATTCATCTTACGCTATTCTTAATACAACTAGAATGTTTGATGCATATTTGCTCCCATGGCTTTATCATATATACCATATATATATAATTACTACACCACACATTCAACGCTTTATTAACTCTTTGTTAAGTATTCATGGTAACCAAGGTTGACATGCTTAATGCCACGCAACATATATTTGTCATGGTTCTTGGTGTAATCGTTTGACCTTTCGGTGGAGCTTAGCTGTAAGTCCACCTCAGCTGTGCGTATTTAATGAAGTGCAGGCGCTAGTGGTCCTGCTGTAGTTCCTGCAGGCGCCAGCACATCTCTGTCTTAATGGCACCCATCCTTATAGTGCGAGGTGGCACTGCTAAACTCCTTTGGCCATGTGATGCATCGATTATGGAGTTCTCGGCCCTCACGCCTGACCTTCCCGCCTTGTATGAACGGTCAGGATTACCCCCATGGATCGAAGGGTGGAGATCCAATCCAGGGTTTACGGCATTACGAAAGCATTGGCAACGCGGTCACAGGGTTTATTGTTTCGTTTGCTTCCGGCTCTGTCTCGGCGCCTCGCCTCTGGTCTATCTTACCAACTATACTCTCATGGACTGTATCCACTTCAGAGCTATGCAGTGGCCGTGTTCAATATTACACAGGTAATGTTTTGGTTCTATGTTCCCTGTGTATTTACGGTAAACTTATTGGTTATGAAATCTTCAGTCTTACAGTTAATTGATCTTCATACGAGTTCTTACAGTTCTAAATGTTTTTTGGCTCCTAGGCACGCAGCTGATGATGCGACTCCATGGATAATGTCAAGCAGTTGTGCATGACAGCTTCCCCTCGCAGCGGCTACAGGTAAGCTCAAACCTTGTCTATGTTCCTTTATATAAGCTTCTCCGCCTCAGGGTTTAAGGTTATCTAGGTTATGGTTGCAGACTGCCGCTCCATGAGGGCCTTATTGCTGCACCGGCCGAGGTATACTCCTCAGAGAGCCCTCAAGACTTGTATTTCCTTCCTCCTTTAAGACTGGTCGAGTCCATACCCGCCAGATTTGTTAGTGAGCACGGCGGAACTCACATAGTTCGCTTGCATGTATTTTAAGGTTTCTTGCTTGGTCACACGGCTGCCCCTTGCGGCATACTCTGTTTATGATTTGTCATTTCTGTTCTTAACTATGGGTTTTGGGTCTAGCTGTGATGCGCAGACCCAGCTCATGAATCTGGACCTTGAATGAGGGTTTGGTTCTTTTTAAGTAAACTTCTGTAATTCGTTCAAGGTTTTTTTTTCACTCAGGTATTGAACTGTGTATAAACGTATAGCTTTATGACGGTGGCTCTGTCTGCGCCCTCAGGGCAGTCCACATTTTATGTATCCATGAATATGTACATATACTCTGTTCTCTCTTATCGTTTTTCCAACGGTGCAAGGACTTATGCTATCAAGTGCTAGATTGTGCATTTCTTTATATCCGCATCTTCGTATATGACTCAAATTATAATGGTTGCCCATGTCGTTGCTCTGTATTCTTATGCATCTGTCTTACTGGCTAGGATTGATTAGTAATAATTCTGTTGTTTATACAGTAATGTTTGAATAGCGTGCTCTCGGCTCACTAGATAGCATTATATATACTATATGATCCAGAATGGTTAGCCATAACGATATTTCGTTCTTTCCTTCCGCTATGGATAATATCGCACCTCACATGTATGTTTAAGGTTTTCATTGCATTGTATACTCGATTTATCTTATATATGTAAGCATACTTCTTTCGCTTGCATGCATAGGTTTATATGTATATATGAATATATTTTCCACCTCAGTTTCATACACAGGATTTCGGATGCAATAAATATATTTCCCTTTCTCGATTTATATGCACAGGGTTCCATATACATTACATGAACATATGCCCCTCTAGTTTGTCGCTCGACGGAGTTGGCTTCGTGTTACCGTGCTCGCTAACACTGTATTCTTGAGACTATCGTTTGTTGAAATGACATAATAATCTCATTTACTGTTTTGTACAGCTATCAAATTAACGCTATCCGTCTGGTATTCTTTGGTGTATTTTCGTTTTTCGTTAGACAGTTGTAATAACAACCGAGGGTTTAACTCTCCTCCGTCAGCAAGGTAGCATCTGACTTCTGTCAGTGCTCGCCTATTCGGACTCAGAGATTTAATTCTCACTCTGTCGACACACTCAGATTTTTATATGATCATTTATCAAGATATGTAGTTTTAAACATTGACTCAATCTTCTGCACGAGCTTATACTCTGCCCGTCATTCGATAACCAGTTTCTTGGTTACCTTTCCTGGTTCCTATAACCAGTTTTACTATATTTTTCTATGTAGCTTTATCTACAGTCAATCTAGGTTTATAATAACCTGTCTTTTAACTGCAACCATATCTATACAGTTTCCTAACATTATAACAGTAACTAGGAAAGAACTTGCTTCCTGTTTGACTACTATGCATTCACTGTATAATCATATTCAAACAGAGACTCTGCAGTTGAAACCGTACCTGGTTCGCCAGTAACAAAAATGATTTCTCAAGCAGGTCACCTGTGCTTGTGTATGCTCTTCCACCCAGCCATGAGACCCATCCTCAGACGGAATTCTCCCCCCGAGCCATCCTGCAGGCCTCCAGCCCTCAACAGGATTTGTGCACTCTCTGTGCCTGGTTATCTGGTCCTAACCAGACTTAACCAATTCTCTTTTTCTTCTCTTTTTCCTTTTTTCTGTTCTTGGAAAAGAATTTCTTCTGTCTGTCCTCACAGCACAGAACCTCCTCCCTCAGTCAGGACTTTTCCTGTTTTGGAGGGTAGTTACCATCAGTTATCACAACTGATCTTTTTCTTTAAAATTCACCTCTTAGAGGCTGCCAGCATTTCATGGAATATTTAAATTACTTTAATTAAAAGAAATAGTTTATCACAGTTTTGTTTAAAACATAACAACAACTGTATTAATGTCTTTTACCACAGTAAACTTTCACAATTACATATCCTGGGGTCATTACATCTCCCCCTCCTGTGATTGGACATCGTCCCGATGTCTGTCACCCTTAAACAAATTCGGGTAAGCTTCTCTAAGGAGTTCTTCATCCTCCCAAGTGGCCTCTTCAGGCCCATAATGTTGCCACTGCATCTTAGCTTGGGAAATAACCCGTTTCTGTAGCTGCACTTCTCTCCGGTCGAGAATGGTCAGTGGTTCGACCAGAACCTCGCCTTCCGGTTCGACCTGCAATCAGCAATAGATTAAGTTATTTTCTTGTTTAGGAACAAAACTTATCTAGAGTGGCCAGATTAATTCTTACCCGAACATTCTGCCATTGAATTACATGTTTAGGATCGTATACGTATTGTTTCAATACGGAAACGTGAAAGACATTATGGATCCTAATATGGCCTGTAGAGCGAGTTGATAAGCTACCGGCCCCACCCTTGCCAAGATTTGAAAAGGTCCAAAATAGCGGGGTGCAAGTTTGGCACATCCGCTCCACTGCAAGGTACTTCTTCTGGGTTGGATTCTAACAAACACATGATCCCCAACTTGGAATTCCTTGAACCTTCTTTTTCGATCAGCAAAACTTTTCTGTCTATCCTGAGCGGCTTTTAAGTTGGTACGCACCCTTTTTACCGTTTCTTCCATTTCCTTGAGCATTTCAGGACCAATTCGTAACTTGTCCTCAAGTCCACCCCAACTTGAGGGTGTGCGGCACTTCCGCCCATACATGACCTCAAAAGGACTCAACTGAGTTGAGGAGTGATACCCATTATTATATGCAAATTCGACCAGGTGGAGATATTCTTCCCATTGGGTTGGCTTCATCATAACGCATGCTCTCAGCATGTCCTCCACAACCTGATTCACTCGCTCCGTTTGACCATCTGTTTGGGGATGATAGGCTGTGCTAAAGTTCAGCTGCGTTCCCAGTTCAGCAAATAGTGTTTGCCAAAAGGCTGATATAAACTTAACATCACGGTCAGAGATGATTACCTTCGGAAGTCCATGCAATTTGAATATATTTTGCATGAAAATATGAGCAATTTGCACAGCCTTATATGTTGATGACACAGGTATGAAGTGTGCTGCCTTACTCAATTTATCCACTACCACCATAATGGAATCATTATTCTTCTTCGTCCGAGGCAATCCAGTTATAAAATCCATGGAGATAGTCTCCCATTTCCATTCCGGAATGGGTAAGGGTTGTAGCAGCCCTACTGGATGCAAATGCTCCGCCTTGATCTGCTGACATTCTAGACATCGTGCTAGATACTCAACTACCTCCTTCTTCATTTTTGGCCAGTGATATTCTTTCCGAAGAGCGGTAACCATTTTCTGGTATCCTGGATGCCCGGTATAATGGCTGATATGAAATTCATCCAGAATCAGCTTCTTAATACCATCTTCATTGGGTACATACAGCTTTTTGTTAAAGTACAGCATTCCGGCATCATCCAGCTCATACCCTTGTTGTGTTTCCTTACCAGAAAATTGTTGTAATTGCTGTTTAATTTGCTGGTAAACAGCATCACGTTCAGCTGTTGATTTTATCTTTTCAAATAAAGTACTCTGCCATTTACTAACTGAAATCTTGCACACGCATTGTACCTTTCGACTTAATGCATCAGCCACTCGGTTCTCCTTTCCTTTTAAATGCTTAATTTCAAAGTCGAACCCACTTAAGAAGTCAGCCCAACGAGCTTGCCTCGTGTTTAAGGTGGGTTGGCTGAAATAATTTGTTAGGCTGTGGTGGTCTGTTAGCAGCATAAATTTTCTTCCTAAAAGATAGTGCCTCCACATTTTCAGGGCATGAATAACAGCTGCTAACTCCAGATCGTAAGCAGAGTATTTCTGCTCATGTTCTTTCAGCTTCCTTGATTCATATGCAATGACTCTTCCCTCTTGCATCAGCACCCCTCCCATGCCTTCTTTACTTGCGTCAGTGCAGACCACGTAATCCTTATTAGGATCAGCTATACTCAATATGGGTGCTGTGGTGAGTAAGTGCTTGAGTTGTTCAAAGCTCTTCTGACATTCTGAAGTCCACTTAAACACTTTTCCTTTCTTTTGTAAGGAGGTGATAGGGTATGCTACCCTAGAAAAGCCTTCGACAAATCTTCTATAATAACCCGCTAGCCCGATAAAGGAACTAATATCTGCCACGTCCTTTGGTATGGGCCACTCCATTATAGTTCTGATTTTTTCAGGGTCTACTGCAATTCCTTCCTTTGTGATTACATGGCCCAAGTATTGTATCTCTTCCTTGAAGAAATCACACTTGCTAAACTTTGCATACAATTGATGTTCTCGCAAAGTTTGCAACACCAATCTTAGGTGTTCCTCATGCTCCTTTCTAGATCGGGAATAAATCAGAATATCATCTATGAATATCAACACAAATTTGTCTAAAAATCTGTGAAACACTCTGTTCATCAAACACATGAAGGTAGCAGGTGCATTGGTCAGACCAAAAGGTAGCACCACGAATTCGTAATGCCCATACCGTGTTCTGAAAGCGGTCTTAGCGATATCCTCCTCTTTAATTCTGATCTGATGGTAACCAGATCGCAGATCGATTTTAGAGAATACCGTCGCTCCCTTCACTTGATCAAAAATTTTGTCGATCCTAGGCAAAGGATATTTATTTTTGATCGTGAGCTTATTCAGCTGACGATAATCAATGCACATCCGAAAGGTTCCATCTTTCTTTTTGACGAACAACACTGGGGCTCCCCAAGGTGACACACTGGGATGGATGTAGTTTTTGTTTAACAGTTCTTGTAGTTGCATTTTTAATTCTGTTAGTTCTGGTACACTCATACGATAGGGTGCCCGTGATACAGGTGCTGCCCCCGGAATCAGTTCAATGGTGAAATCCACATCTCTTTTAGGTGGTAATCCTGGTACCTCCTCGGGAAAAACATCTGCAAAATACTGCACCACCGGAATGTTACCCAACATGGCGGTTTTATCCTTCTGATTAGCGTAACCCACCTGAATAGCATATATTTGACATTTCTTTCTGATGCATTTAGCTAACTGAGTTGTTGTAATGGGTCGAATCTGTACAGGATGTTTGATTCCTTGTAACTCCTGCTGCTCCCCACCGTCATCCTTATAGTAAATAGTTTTTGTCTTGCAATTCATTAAGGACCAGTGTTTCTCCAGCCAATCCATCCCAATCAAGATATCATAGGAACCCAACGGTAGTACATTCAAATCTGCCACTATTGGCTGTCTGGCTATGGTTAAGGAGCAATTATTTACTTTGGCCAAGACTCGTCTCTTGGCTCCTGTAGCTAGTTGGACCAGCCACGGATTCCTAAACTTTTCAGCTTGCAGTTTACACTGTTCTACTATTTTTGGGCTAACATAACTTAAAGTAGCCCCTGAGTCAATAAGAACAGCCATGGAAAGGTTTGAAATTTTACCTTCAAATTCAACCATGGATGGCTGGTACTCCGCTTGGCGGTCCTCCAACGCTGCATTGATTCTAGGTACACTACGTGCCACGTCCCCAACGGTCGATGCTTCATGAATCTGGGATATCTGGTCTGTCCCCTTTCGCTGTGGGCAGTTTTTAACATAGTGAGGCCCTCCACAGCCCCAGCATTGAGCTGGAGGTCTGGTCATTCCCTCACCTTCTGGTCTAGCAGGCTGCTCACTCACTCTGTTTTCACTTCCTGGTCTAGTTCGGGGCGCACTTCTTGTTACAGATCTGTTGTTTAATCCTTTACCAGTTCCCTTATTTCCATTGATGCGACCTCCCTTGCCGCTTCCAACCATTCGACTGCTCCTTTTTTCATTCCATCTTTTATTCGAAGTATCCCCCTTCTGCTTACTCTGCTGATAGCAGATCCTTGCTTTACAAATAGCCTCATCCATAGTCCTAGGATTGTCAAACTCAATCCTCTCCCTTATATACGCAGGTAAGCTGCTCACAAATCTTTGGACCTTAGCTTTCTCCTCCTTGATGTAAGGTACATAACGTAAAAGGGAGGTAAAACGATTAATGAACTCGTCCATGGTCTGCTGGCCTAGTCTTAAGTCATGAAATTCCCTTGCCTTCTCATCATAGAAGCGCTTAGTCAGGTACCTTTCTTTGAAGTATTTCTGGAACTTCTCCCATGTAATGGTTCGTTCGCTGACCCCCTTGACAATCTTGATTTCTTCCCACCACAAGGTTGCCTTACCTTGTAACTGGAAGATTGCTAGTCTCGCTTTCAAGTTATGGTCATACTCATACAACTGAAAATATTTATTCATATTTATTAACCAGGCTTCAGCAGCTTCCTCCTGTTCACCATCGAAATGTGGGGGTTTAATCTTCTGGAATTCTCCCTGCAGTTCTATCCTCTGACGTTTTGAAGTTTGCTGTTCTAGTACATTGTCTGAATGATCCTCTTTACCCTCTGAAATTTCAGGTTCAACCTGATAATTTTGTTCTTCTGTCATCCTCTGCTGCTCCGCGCTAGGGTTAGATAGAGGTGGATTCTGCCTGTCCAACAGGCTCTTCAGAATCCTTTCTTGTTCAACTGTTAAACGCGTGTTGTCCTCTTGCAACTGTGCCATTTCATTCTTCAATTCTTGAACCGTTTCCAGTAATGCCAAATTGGTGCTTCGTGTTGCCTTACCCAACTGTACCCACAGTTCCGGGTTCTCCTGAGGATTACTACCGGGTCCTTGCATTTTGTCTCCTCACTACTTCAACTGTTAACTGTTGTAATTCTGTATTTTTTTTCCCTTCATAAACAGAACAGCAGTTAGATGAAATATTAACTCTCTTACATATGCATGGTGTAGGCTTTCACAGTGAAACATGTTTGCTTGAGGCCACAGTGTTGAAACTGGGCTCTGATACCAATTTGTCACATTTCCACCACATACATAAAAAAAATAAATAAATAAATAAATAAATAAATTACTGCATGCTAACATAACTATTCATCTTACGCTATTCTTAATACAACTAGAATGTTTGATGCATATTTGCTCCCATGGCTTTATCATATATACCATATATATATAATTACTACACCACACATTCAACGCTTTATCAACTCTTTGTTAAGTATTCATGGTAACCAAGGTTGACATGCTTAATGCCACGCAACATATATTTGTCATGGTTCTTGGTGTAATCCTTTGACCTTTCAGTGGAGCTTAGCTGTAAGTCCACCTCAGCTATGCGTATTTAATGAAGTGCAGGCGCTGGTGGTCCTGCTGCAGTTCCTGCAGGCACCAGCACATCTCTGTCTTAATGGCACCCGTCCTTATAGTGCGAGGTGGCACTGCTAAACTCCTTTGGCCATGTGATGCATCGATTATGGAGTTCTCGGCCCTCACACCTGACCTTCCCGCCTTGTATGAACGGTCAGGATTACCCCCATGGATCGAAGGGTGGAGATCCAATCCAGGGTTTACGGCATTACGAAAGCATTGGCAACGCGGTCACAGGGTTTATTGTTTCGTTTGCTTCCGGCTCTGTCTCGGCACCTCGCCTCTGGTCTATCTTACCAACTATACTCTCATGGACTGTATCCACTTCAGAGCTATGCAGTGGCAGTGTTCAATATTACACAGGTAATGTTTTGGTTCTATGTTCCCTGTGTATTTACGGTAAACTTATTGGTTATGAAATCTTCAGTCTTACAGTTAATTGATCTTCATACGAGTTCTTACAGTTCTAAATGTTTTTTGGCTCCTAGGCACGCAGCTGATGATGCGACTCCATGGATAATGTCAAGCAGTTGTGCATGACAGCTTCCCCTCGCAGTGGCTACAGGTAAGCTCAAACCTTGTCTCTGTTCCTTTATATAAGCTTCTCTGCCTCAGGGTTTAAGGTTATCTAGGTTATGGTTGCAGACTGCCGCTCCATGAGGGCCTTATTGCTGCACCGGCTGAGGTATACTCCTTAGAGAGCCCTCAAGACTTGTATTTGCTTCCTCCTTTAAGACTGGTCGAGTCCATACCCGCCAGATTTGTTAGTGAGCACGGCGGAACTCACATAGTTCGCTTGCATGTATTTTAAGGTTTCTTGCTTGGTCACACGGCTGCCCCTTGCGGCATACTCTGTTTATGATTTTTCATTTCTGTTCTTAACTATGGGTTTCGGGTCTAGCTGTGATGCGCAGACCCAGCTCATGAATCTGGACCTTGAATGAGGGTTTGGTTCTTTTTAAGTAAACTTCTGTAATTCGTTCAAGGTTTTTTTTTCACTCAGGTATTGAACTTTGTATAAACTTATAGCTTTATGACGGTGGCTCTGTCTGCGCCCTCAGGGCAGTCCACATTTTATGTATCCATGAATATGTACATATACTCTGTTCTCTCTTATCGTTTTTCCAACGGTGCAAGGACTTATGCTATCAAGTGCTAGATTGTGCATTTCTTTATATCTGCATCTTCGTATATGACTCAGATTATAATGGTTGCCCATGCCGTTGCTCTGTATTCTTATGCATCTGTCTTACTGGCTAGGATTGATTAGTAATAATTCTGTTGTTTATGCAGTAATGTTTGAATAGCGTGCTCTCGGCTCACTAGATAGCATTATATATACTGTATGATCCAGAATGGTTAGCCATAACGATATTTCGTTCTTTCCTTCCGCTATGGATAATATCGCACCTCACATGTATGTTTAAGGTTTTCATTGCATTGTATACTCGATTTATCTTATATATGTAAGCATACTTCTTTCGCTTGCATGCACAGGTTTATATGTATATGTGAATATATTTTCCACCTCAGTTTCATACACAGGATTTCGGATGCAATAAATATATTTCCCTTTCTCGATTTATATGCACAGGGTTCCATATACATTACATGAACATATGCCCCTCTAGTTTGTCGCTCGATGGAGTTGGCTTCGTGTTACCGTGCTCGCTAACACTGTATTCTTGAGACTATGGTTTGTTGAAATGACATAATAATCTCATTTACTGTTTTGTACAGCTATCAAATTAACGCTATCCGTCTGGTATTCTTTGGTGTATTTTCGTTTTTCGTTAGACAGTTGTAATAACAACCGAGGGTTTAACTCTCCTCCGTCAGCAAGGTAGCATCTGACTTCTGTCAGTGCTCGCCTATTCGGACTCAGAGATTTAATTCTCACTCTGTCGACACACTCAGATTTTTATATGATCATTTATCAAGATATGTAGTTTTAAACATTGACTCAATCTTCTGCACGAGCTTATACTCTGCCCGTCATTCGATAACCAGTTTCTTGGTTACCTTTCCTGGTTCCTATAACCAGTTTTACTATATTTTTCTATGTAGCTTTATCTACAGTCAATCTAGGTTTATAATAACCTGTCTTTTAACTGCAACCATATCTATACAGTTTCCTAACGTTATAACAGTAACTAGGAAAGAACTTGCTTCCTGTTTGACTACTGTGCATTCACTGTATATTCATATTCAAACAGAGACTCTGCAGTTGAAACCGTACCTGGTTCGCCAGTAACAAAAATGATTTCTGAAGCAGGTCACCTGTGCTTGTGTATGCTCTTCCACCCAGCCATGAGACCCATCCTCAGACGGAATTCTCCCCCCGAGCCATCCTGCAGGCCTCCAGCCCTCAACAGGATTTGTGCACTCTCTGTGCCTGGTTATCGGGTCCTAACCAGACTTAACCAATTCTCTTTTTCTTCTCTTTTTCCTTTTTTCTGTTCTTGGAAAAGAATTTCTTCTGTCTGTCCTCACAGCACAGAACCTCCTCCCTCAGTCAGGACTTTTCCTGTTTTGGAGGGTAGTTACCATCAGTTATCACAATTGATCTTTTTCTTTAAAATTCACCTCTTAGAGGCTGCCAGCATTTCATGGAATATTTAAATTACTTTAATTAAAAGAAATAGTTTATCACAATTTTGTTTAAAACATAACAACAACTGTATTACTGTCTTTTACCACAGTAAACTTTCACAATTACATATCCTAGGGTCATTACATCTCCCCCTCCTGTGATTGGACATCGTCCCAATGTCTGTCACCCTTAAACAAATTCGGGTAAGCTTCTCTAAGGAGTTCTTCATCCTCCCAAGTGGCCTCTTCAGGCCCATAATGTTGCCACTGCACCTTAGCTTGGGAAATAACCCGTTTCCGCAGCTGCACTTCTCTCCGGTCGAGAATGGTCAGTGGTTCGACCAGAACCTCGCCTTCCGGTTCGACCTGCAAGCAACAATAGATTAAGTTATTTTCTTGTTCAGGAACAAAACTTATCTAGAGTGGCCAGATTAATTCTTACCCGAACATTCTGCCATTGAATTACATGTTTAGGATCGTATACGTATTGTTTCAATACGGAAACGTGAAAGACATTATGGATCCTAATATGGCCTGGTAGAGCGAGTTGATAAGCTACTGGCCCCACCCTTGCCAAGATTTGAAAAGGTCCAAAATAGCGGGGTGCAAGTTTGGCACATCCGCTCCACTGCAAGGTACTTCTTCTGGGTTGGATTCTAACAAACACATGATCCCCAACTTGGAATTCCTTGAACCTTCTTTTTCGATCAGCAAAACTTTTCTGTCTATCCTGAGCGGCTTTTAAGTTGGTACGCACCCTTTTTACCGTTTCTTCCATTTCCTTGAGCATTTCAGGACTAATTCGTAACTTGTCCTCAGGTCCACCCCAACTTGAGGGTGTGCGGCACTTCCGCCCATACATGACCTCAAAAGGACTCAACTGAGTTGAGGAGTGATACCCATTATTATATGCAAATTCGACCAGGTGGAGATATTCTTCCCATTGGGTTGGCTTC
>APFE030276115.1:0-20894 GCA_000404065.3 Pinus taeda | reverse complement strand
AATCCCATGTTTTGTTTCTTTCTATGGCATTGATCTCCTCATCCATAGCTTCTATCCATTTCCTATTCTTAATTGCATCTTCGAAATGAATTGGGTCATTAAAATGACAATATAATGCAAACAAAGAATTCATACCTTCATTTGCTGCCTCTTGCTCATAAATGTCACTTAAATTTCTGAACTTCTTACCTCTTTCATTTGGCGTGCAAGTGCTTGAAGAAGCACTTGAATTTCCTCTTTGTGGTGTGCTTGGAGAAGCACTTTCATTTCTCCTCAAGGGTGTTCCTCGCTGCCCTTATGTTGGCACTGCTGTTTGGGGATGTATTTCAACCATCTCCTCATCATCTTCATCATGAGACAAACAGTTTTTAACATTCACTATTTTCTCTATGCTTCCATCCCAAGCTTCCTCCTCAATGAACTGAACATCTCTGCTCACAAAAAACTTCTTGGTAGATGGGATATAGACAACTTGTAAGCTTTGGATTTCCTCCACTATATCCAATTGAAAATACATTCTCCCCTTTTGTTGTCCAACTTCCTCCTTAGCTGGTCTGGAATGTGTGCATAAGTCATACATCCAAAAAATTTCATGTGGGTGACTCCTTGCTTTCTCCCACTCCATGCTTCTTCTGGCACTCTATTCACCACTGCTTTTGTAGGACACCTATTCAAAATATATGCTGCACAATTTACAGCTTCAGCCCAATAGTCATTTGGCAAATGCTTTGCTTTCAACATACTCCTCGCCATGTCCATGATGGTCCTATTCTTCCTTTCAGCAACTCCATTTTGCTGCGGGTTGTACCTAGCTGTAAACTGCTTATGAATTCCATTTTCTCTACAAAACCGTAGGAATTCTTTGGAGATATACTCACATCCTCTATCAGTTCTCATAACTTTGATATGCAACCTACTTTGATTTTCTACAAGTGCTTTGAAATTTCGAAATTTTTCAAACACTTCACTTTTGTTCTTTAGAAAATAAACCCAAGTTTTTCTTGTAAAATCATCAATGAATGTTAGAAAATATTGGCTGTCTGCTAGTGATGGAGTTTGCATCGGTCCACATACATCAGAGTGAACAATTTCTAAGGGTGATTTTCCCCTTATGCTTTTCCCTTATGGAAAACTTTCTCTGTGTTGTTTCTCCAAGATACAACCTTCACAAAGGCTGTCCAGTTTCTCTATCAATGGTAATCCTCTTACCATTCATTTTCTAGTCAACAAGTTAAGACCTCCAAAGTTGAGATGTCCAAATCTCAAGTGCCACAACCAATTTTTATCTTTTAGTTCGCTTTGGAAAGCCTCTTGGGTAACTGCTGCAATTACTTCTTTGTTTTTCAAATCTGCCTTTATTCTGAGAGGGAACATCATGTTCCTCGTCATATTCACTTCAACAATATATCGTTTGCTGGGTGCTCTATCCATGATGGTGCATACATCATTTACAAAGAAGACATTGTACCCCTTTTGAACAAGCTGCCCAATGCTTAAGAGGTTACACTTTATTCCGGGAACATAATAGACATCTGCTATGGTTTTCTTTTCACCTTTCTTTGTAAATATTTTAACTTCTCATTTTCCCATAACAGAAATTTTACTATCAGTCCCAAGTGTGACTTGCGATTTCACATTTTGATCTAACTTGGAAAACATGGCTATGTTTCTTGTCATATGGTTGCTGCAACCAGAGTCTAGAAACCATATATCATCACTCTTTGTTTCAGCCATATTACAAGCTATCAACACATTGTCTTGGCTGATGTTTTCTCTAGTGATATTTGCACTAGATATATTATTCATATCATGTTGTTTCTTCCTACATTCATTTGCATAATGCCCATATTTTTTACAATAATAACATTGGACATTGGATTTTTCATACCTTTGTCCTTGAGCATGATGTTGTCCACTTTGTTGACTGCTGCCTTGGCCTTGGTTCTGATTTGGATTGCTGCCTCTTCCTTGAGCATTTGCTTGACTGTTTCTTCCACCTCTGTTTTGGCTTCTGCCTCTTCCTCTCTTGTTTCCTCTGCCTTGACCTCTTCCTCTTCCAAAAGACATCTAGGTCTTGAAGGCTTGTTCTAGAGATGAGTTTTCATTTCTACTCAACCTCTGCTCATGTGTTATCAGTGATGCATGAAGTTCATCAACTGAAAAGTTTGAGATATCCTTTGTCTCTTCTATGGTGGTGACAATCACATCGAACTTTGAGGGTAGGACTCTCAACAGTTTCTCTACAATCCTCATTTCTTCAAGAATCTCTCCATGAGATCTTATCTGTGTGACCAATCCAATTACATGTGTGAAGAATGAGTCAATATTGTCTGACTCCTTCATGCAAAGATTCTCAAAATCTCTCCTCATCAACTGTAGTTTTGCTGTCTTCATTTTCTCCATGCCTTGATAGGCTGTCTTGAGAGTTTGCCATGCTTCTTTGGATGTCTTGGTTGCTGCTATCCTTGGAAACACACTCTCATGCACTGCTTGATACAAAAATACGAGGGTTTTTGAATCCTTCTTCTTATTGCTCTTCAATAGATCTTTCCTTGCCTGAGTTAACCTATTAAACTCATTTTCATCTGCTGGTTCTTCAAAACCATCTTCAACTAATTACCATAAATCTTGTGAGACAAACAGGGCTCTCATGGTTATTGCCCAAATAGTCATAGTTTTTCCCATTAAATTATGGGAGCTGAGTATTAAACATACCCATGCTAGTGCTTGTGCTGGCCGTTCTAGCACTCTTTAACTATGCTATAAAATGCTTGACTGTGTATTAAAATAATTGATTATTTCTTCAGCAGCAACACAAAAAACTAGTCTGAGAAATACCTGGATCTTTTTGCCTGAGACTTCACTCTGTTGGAGAATCTGTTGCAACAAAAACTCCTTCCTTCAGCTTCTTTGACACCTTCAAAGAGCCTGAACAAGCTCTGATACTAGTGTTGGGAATTTTTCTGGTAAAATTCCAAAAACAAATTAACTGAACGCAGAGACAATGCTCTGTTTCTCTCCAGGATCTTAGCACAGGGAAGTTATAATTGATTTCTAAGAACAGAATATTACATACACCCATAAAAGCTTTGTATTCATTAAGATAAAATTCCTGATACAAAATTCATCCTCTTTCTCTCAGAGGGATTCACCAAAAGAAACATTTCAACAACAAAAAACATTACTCTGTCTCCTCCTGAGATTTTACACTGCTATGTGTAAAAATCTCTTTTACATTCACTGCTATGTAAAAACAAAAAAATTACATGGATTTACTGCTGTAAAAGAAATCCCTTACATATGCTCTGCTGCAAATATTTTTACCTTGCACTGCTATGCATTTTTCATTCCATTACATAAGTCCACTCTTACATTCACACTGCGGTGTGTGTTTTCACCTGCGCGCTGCTTCCCATTACATTACAATGTATATACAATAATAAAACAACCATTACATATTTTTTACTTATGCTACTCCCGTGAATAATTAAAAACATTATAATTAAAATGCTATAGCTATGTCCATACCTTCGTAAGTAAAAAAACATTAAAATTAAAATCTTTTACCAATACTCTACGAACACATTTAATTTCATTTAAGTTTTACTGGTAGTCAACCAAAAACTTCACGCAATGTGTTTGCTGTAGGCCTGTACGCAACTTTGGATGCAATCAACGGACATCATCCATCCTTGCAATCGGACGGTTCGGAACAATATCGAATGAGCCTTATCTACCAAACTTTATGTCCCGATGAAAAGTGGTTTTGCTGAAAGTACAATTGACGCGTGGCAGAATTTTATTGCATCAGGTGAGTTTGAGGGAATACCACTTCCGTAGCAAAAGCAATCCGATGAGGTTCAGTGGTTTTCGAGAATGGTTTTATGGTCGCCGTTTTAATGCTGCTGCACGGCAAGTTGAAATTAATATTTCAACAGTTGTATGCCCTAGGCGGCACTTATGGATCATGTAACAATGACAATTTCCAGGGCCATAGCTACGTGATTGGATTTGTTCCTAAACACAGCCATGCATGGGGCTATGAACAGTGGTCGAACGACTGTGTTTGGGAGATGTCGTTACAATGCATTCATGATAAAAATGAGACCACTGCTGATGGATTTGTAGAGTTCAGTGGTAAGTACATTCCCCCTGAAGGGGTTTCATACAGAGGGAAAGGGTCGTGCTAGGCGACCCGTGTCAGTGATTGCTTGTCTGCATATGCCTTCGTTGCTAACCACAATTCACAGACTTGTGTAATGTGGTTTGGTGAATTGCTAGATACATACGATACCTCCAATGGGATATATCTCTTTTATGGTTAGATGAATCTTATTTCAGCGGAATCTGCAATGAAAACAAGAAGGTGACTCTCGCTGGTGTAGTGGGTGGCGAGGTGGGCGGGCGGGTGCTATTTTGTCAATTGTGCTTCTATTTCTCTGGTGGTGTGGACGACCTCGTTTGTCTGCTACAGAATATGCATCGTCTGCACTTATCGTATTCACTTAGAAAGAGTTGCAGAATGCAACGACAAATTTTTCTGAGCGTCTTGGAGGTGTAGGTTTCAAATCTGTATGTAAGGGGACTCTACCAGACAATTGTGTCGTGGTTGTTTAGAAGTTTAGAAGAAATTTCGCATGTAGGTAAGCACTATCGGAATTATGCAGCATGTGAATTTGGTTAGGTTGTGGGGATTTTGCACTGAGGGCTTCAGAAAACTGTTGCTTTGTAGTTGAGATATTCGGTTAGGTGTTATCTTATTTGAATTTGTTATCTGTTAGGTTAAGTGTTATACACAGTTCAATTTTACTTCAGTTCTATTTTATAAGTGTTGAGTTCTAATTTAATCATTTATTGTTGTTATTTACAATGTAATCTATTTAATTATTTTAAATATTGAGAAAAGCAACCTATGCTCCACATTTTTTCTCATTCTTTATTATGATATCACAACACCATGTCACATAAAACTCTCCAAATTGAGCAGCGTTTCAAATTTTTTGGGCTTGCAAAGAAAAACCCTGAGAAGGCAAAGAGAAAAGAGCCTCAGAGAAATGGGGCAGTTGTAAATGGAGTTGTCTATAATGCGACTTTTTGGAGATTCCGGTGATGGGATCCGGTGGAAGAAATTGAGGTTAAATCTTGATTTGTTGCAATTAAAATGGTTTTTTAACTGCATATTTGGATTCAGCAACGTGAAAAACCCCTGGGACGCTTTGATTGTGCAGAAACTAGCTATCAAACTTGCAATTCCAATAAATTGCTGCCGGATTTTGACCAGAAAAACCCACCAGAAAAATTTTCAAAAAATCGCATTATAAACAACTCCTTTATAAATGAAGCGATTAGTGCAGTATTCGCAGCGCAGCCAATAAAAACTGCGCAGAAACTTTTCAATATTTTCGCATCCCGTGCTTCAATGAACTGCGCACAGCAGATCTCGTCAGAGCAGCGCACGCGGCAACAGTTTAAATTTCAAGTTTTCAACTCTCACCGAATTCGAAGACTCGTGCGTTTAAGGTGTAAAACGTCAAAAACTTGTCCGCCCAAGAGTTCGTTTCAAAGGTCAAAGGCCTTTTTTTTTTTTTAAATTCACGAAGCCATGCACTTGTTTTTGAATTCATAAAAAAGGTTCACAACAATACAAAGTCATAAAAGACTTTATTCACGAAGGTTTTAATTCATGAATTAAGAAAAAAAAATGGATTTTCGTGAATGGTTTTTTTAAGGAGATATATTAAAAGGGACTATTAAGAAGGAGAGAGTTTGTTATTTTTATTTTTTTTAATTAAAAAATATTTGGAGAAAAAAAGGATTTTTTTAAGAAGGTGACATTAGTTATAGAAAAAGAGGGTGCTGATTTTTTTAAGGATATTAAAAAAATAAAAGGTGCACAAATTTGAATTTGAAGAAATGGTTTCCTCCAACGCATTGGTATAGACCCCAACTCTTCTAGGTAAAGATTACGAGTTTTGGTATTTGAGAATGAAGAGATTCCTGCAAGCTCAAGAGTGTTGGGATACACTTTAGACTGCCTATATAGAGTGGACCCAAGAAGCATTGGCGGTCATGTCCAAAATCAGAAGAATGCAACTGCTGAACTTAGAAAGAAATAACACAGACTAAATGTTGGATACAAAACTCAGTGGATGACTCTATTTTTGATAAGATAACTGGTGCATCCATAGCATATGAAGCTTGGGAAATCTTGAAAGTTGTCTATCAAGGTAATGATACAATGAAGACAGTGAAATTACAGACATTGAGATCAAAGTTCGAAACCTTAAAGATGACTGACATAGAAAATGTGGATCAGTTCATGACTATAGCCATGGGAATAGTCAATCAGATCAAGCTCATCAGTGAAACCATTTCAGATCAGAAAATTGTTCAAAAAGTCCTTTGAAGTTTGCCCAAGAAATATGACATGATTGTAACAACCATTCTGGAATCCAAATATTTTACAACTTTCTCAGTAGAACAATTCACTGGATCACTTCTGGCACATGAAACAAGACTCAACTTGCGAGAAGATTCCATGGAACAAGATTTCAAAGCATAGCTCCCATTTGGTAGAGGATTCATAGGTAGCAACAAGTGAGGTAGAGGCCGAAGCAGCGGCAGATCATAACATCATCATGTAACAAAGCAGTGGAGAACTCCACAAAACCAAACTCAAAGAAGTAGACCATGGAGCAAATCTAATGTCCAATTTTATTACTGCAAAAAAATTGGGCATTATGAACATGAATTTAGAAAGAAATAGTCAGATCAACAAAGAGGCAATGTCCATCTCTCCAACAATCAAGGAGAATCCTCTGAAAATGGCTCCCTCGACTCTTTACTCCACAAAATCCAAAGCGATGATGATGAGATTCAGAACAAGATGCTTTATTGGAAAGCACGCTTCAACATCACGATGGGGGTTGCCTAGGCCATTGTCTACTTGCACGAGGAGTGCATAGACTGCATCATCCACTGTGACATTAAGCCGGAAAACATCCTTATGGATTACAATTTCTACCCCAAGGTGGCCGATTTGCGGTTGGCGAAGCTTCTGGGCAGAGATTATAGTAAGGTGCTAACGACCATTAGAGGAACCAGAGGGTACTTGTCCCTAGAGTGGTTCTTTGACCTACCAAACAGTGTAAAGGAAAAAATCCACAGCTTCAGCATGACATTTATTGAAATAATGGCAACACGAAGAAACATGGATGTGGACTCACAATCCAGCTATCAGGTGTTCTTTCCAGCATGGGCTGCAACTCGAATCAATGAAGAAAATGCCATGGAAGTGCTTGACAAGAAATTGATGAACGATGGAGACACAAAGTAGGTCTAAAGGGATGCCATCGTTGGGAGATGGTGCATCTATGATGACAAAGATGCAAGGCCATCAAAGAAGCACCGTAGATATTGGAAGGTATTGTAGAGGTGCCCCCTCTGCCCCCAGCTCCCCTCTCTCCACAAACATTTGCCTTAAGACTTGACAATCTTGTGCTTTTCTTCTGGGATAAAGATTCTTCTAGGCATGCACACAATAACAACAATGATCCTCCCTCCCTCGAATCCTCTGTAGAATCTCACTGAGTATTCTCTCTTCATTTTCATTTATATCAAAATATTTTTCGAAAGTCAAGTAGAATAGAACTATCCCTCGACAATAAAAAAAACCTTAAATGGACGGACGAAAGACCTAGAGTCACATTCTGGTTAAAACACGGGCTTCCTCCCGTGGATGTCTTTCCTTTATTTGTTTAATGACAATGTGTACATAGAGAAAGCAATATAATTGTCATGATTTGAATGGTATTTCATTAATATTTTTTTTTTTTGTAAAGCTTGGCAGGACCTTCTTTTTTCTATTTATAAAAGACAAGTTTACACCACATATGTGAGATAGGTGGCCTCAACTTGCCCCGTGGGAAACCAAGTCTGCTGGCCACCTATCCTCGTTATAAGCCATCCAAAAATAATATAGTTTCAGGCGATCTACCCAAGATATATATGTATCTATATCATGATAAGAGTCTGAGTGTCTATTAATGAGCACCAGTATTGCAGCAGGGATGTTACAACTCTTGGGCTACCGGCTTTACTTATCAACCCGGGGTTCGTACAAACTTGGAAGTGACAGTGCTATATGCACAAGTAAAAGTGAAGGTCCTGTCTGTTATCACTATTCATCTAGTCAGAGACCCCAGGGGTTCCAAGCTAGACTTCTATAGAGTCAGAAGAAGCTTGATTCTTTGAGGGAAGAAGAACAAATCTATTCTAAGAGAGCTACTCTACTGCAATAATGAGGAAAACAACATGTAATGCTAAATCACACCATATCCTAATTAACCATTTAAACAGCTACGCTAAGTAGAATTGCTAAATTAACACTAACTTAATGATGTTATCTAAGTTACATAAGTAAAGAGAATCAAACCATACTAATGTGTGAGCAAGAAAACTAAACTAAATCTGTTTTCACTTTTTTTTTGTTTATTTTTTTGTAAAATGAAGCATGCAATTTAGTTGTTCTTGTGGATGTGACAGGTGGATGGAAGGTGGTTGAGGATGACTAAAAGGCTTATGGAGTGATTGGATGGGGTGGAAGGGTCCTAGGAGGCTTTTTGTGACTTTCTAGAGGTTCCCCATCAATTCGGCCTCAAAATAGGCTGTTTCAGGAAAACCTATAGGATGTACTGGAAACCTACAGGATGATCCTGTAGGAATTACAGGAAACCTACAGGATACAACTGAGAGCTAATTTTTAGGTGTTGGAGGTATCGGGAAGCTGGAAAAAGGTGTGTGATGAGTGGGATAGGGTGTTATAAGGTTTAGGAACACTCGGGAGTCAATATCCAAGAGAAGAGATGGCTAGATTCACTCAATGTGTCTAGGGGGATTTCAATGAAAAATGACAAAAAACTAGTGAGGGTGATGGTGGAACAAGAGATGGTTAAGGTTGATGAGGTGGAAGACGGATGTTGTTGGTGAAGTATAGACCTATTCTTGAAGAACCTACATTACCTAAAAAATGTGTGTCTTTCAAGAACTATGCAACAAGATACATCTTCATAAACTAGAAAAGCATGAATCAATTGCCAATATTATGCATGAAGAAAGTGCTAAAGGAAATGAGAACATGAGTGAGATCTTATTGCAAAAATAGATTAATGGAAAAATATGACAATGAAATGAACCAAATGTTGAATCAAGACAGTAAAATCCATAGCTCATGCAAGAACTAGAAATCTGTGTTTTTGGGGCTGCTGAAGGGTCTCTTCCTCAAGTCATGGTCCCAGGGGGAGGAAGTGAGGCCGAGGGACCTGATGACAGCCTTGTGGTGATCCTTTTTCTCCTTGCTAACCTGCTGACTGAAAGAAGGCACAAATGGAAGAAAAGTAACATACAACCAATCTAATCTACACTGTTGTAATGGAAATGCAACCACTTAAGAAAATAAACAATCAAACTATGAATCTATGCTAACATACATCTACAATAAAGAGGGGCCTTGGCTGCTAAGGTTCAACCTTAACCCAAGAGCTTCATCCCTCTAAGCTAACTCGGTGCTGGATCAAAACAAAACTCATTCTTATTATCAAAACAATGGAGTACATCAAAAACTGTCACAAGTCTTGCAGCTCAAAAATAGAGTAGAGTTTTACAATAAAAAATCCTAATCCTAATAAGGTCCTAGCCCTATCTACTTATATAGCTGAAGTCTCCAACGAATTCCTTAAAATTAGGGAGGTTCAACTCCCAAACTCGAGATAAACTGGTGCTTTTTCTTTCACTTGCTTAGCTGCCTTCTAGTCCTCATGATTTGGTTGTTTGCACTCTGAGCTGATGGAGGAATATTTGAATGGAGGGGTAGTAAATGAGGAGGATTTACCTCCTATAATTTCTCTCCCTTGTCCCATTCGAGTTTTGACCAAGGTCTTTGCCAAAATTCCTTGCTTTTATCCTTTAATCCTTCATTAAATGCACATTAGACCACAAAGCAAAATATTCAACTCTAACTCATCTCATAAACAAAATATAATCAAAAGTATGTAATAAGTTGTGAGAATAGTTTGTTTGACTAAGCTAGGAGGCGAATTAAGGCCCATATAGTTACCCAATGATGAGGCTCATCATCACCCCCTACTGAAAGTGTTGCTCAACCTCTGAGAAACTTAGTCAATTTCCATGTCCTTCATGGCTCTCATAGCTTCTCTGACATCCCATGCCTCTCTTGTGGTCTCTTCTTCTTGTTCATAGAAGCCTGTTTTCTTTTCTACCTGTTCCCACTGCCTCTTTTCTTCTTCTTTTCTCCCTTCTAGCGTTCCTAGGAGTAGTGATGGAATGAGTTTTAGGCCTATCCAACTGACCTTCAACCTTTGCATTGATTGCTTATACATAGGTGTCCTGTTGAGTGCCTCTCTCAACTGTTGAGGGGAGTGATATTCCCTGACCTTCAAGTTGTGTGGCAGTGTGTTCCATCTCCTTAGGCAGGAATGTACACTATTGTCTCCTAGCAGCTTAAACATATCCTCAAAATGTGAAATTTCTTACTCTTAGGCAACAATATATCTAGGTGTCAGCTAAGGATCATTTGCAATCAAATTATGGGTGTTGATTATGGCCATGGAATTTGATTGTTCATCTCTAATGAAAAGAGGTTCATTTTGCTCTCTAGCCAATATTCTTTTCATCTTTGCAGGCCTTGACTCCTCATGGTTCATCTATGATGCCAAATCCATTAATTGTAGATCTCCTAGCTTGGCATTAGGATCCCAAACATTCATGTCTGTGAGTGCCATGTTGTGCAAATAAAACTCAGCCATGTTGGCCCTATCCTCTAGTGTACTTTGATCACAAAGATCAATAAACTGCCTGTAGTCCTGAAATGGCATGGTGCCCCTTTGTGCTAGTGTTTTAATCTGAAACTGCAACCATTGTTCTTTGAGGTAAAGAGCATAGGATTTAGCTAGCATCCTACACTAGATGGCCTCCAAGGAGAGGTTGGCTATACATGCTAGTTGGTGCTCCCTTTCCTGCAGCTGTCCCCTCAGCCATACATTTTCCCTCTCAAGTTGATCTCTCATTATTGCTTCTCTGTCCCTTAAGCCACTTAGCTCTTTGCCCATTTCTTTGAGCTTCTCTTCCACATGCCTAATGTCTTCCACCCCTTTTGACTTGGAGATTTGCATCCATCAGTGGGTTCTATCCCTCTCCTTCTCAAGTTCAAAAAACAATGGGATGGCAAATTTTTGAGGTATCACCCTGCCTCATTCAATAAACCGGTAGTAGGAGTCTAGGTTAGGTTGGGGGATTTGTTCCTTTGTTTTAGTGTGTTCTTCTTTTTCTTCTTGTTGCTCCCTTACCTTGCCTTCCAATTTCTGCACTTCTTGTAGTTTTTGCAGAGTATCCTATAGGATTGTTTTTGTTTCTTGTAGGTCTTGCTGTGGATCCTCTAGGATGTCCTTACCCTTTAAGGAAGTTGATTTGGTACTACACCTCCCTACATAGGTGATTGGTGACTTAGGGGAAAGCATTTTGTCTCTTGGTGTAGGGGAATCTTCAATCTCAATAGGAATTTTTGTTGATATTTGTGGCTTCCCTTGTTTGATTCTTGTGCTCTTTCTTGTTCTGAAATATAGTGGGGCTTGCCTTCTTCTTTTCCCTTTTTGCTTGATTGGGGTGCTGATAGCAGTGAGGGTGGCTACTGCCTCCCTCTCAATAGCCTCTGGAGACACCCTAAGTGACTCCTCTTTGTTTTCTTCCCTTCCTGTTTCAATGCCTTCTTCTTCTCTATTTTTCTTATATTCTTCCTCTTGTTGTTCTTCCTCATCTCCATCAATTTCTTCCTTAGTTTCCTCCTCTATTCCATCATCATCCTCTTTCTCCTCTCCCTCCTATTCTTCTACTTCATCATGTTCCTCTGTATTAGTTTATTTTTCATCCATATCGTCCTTATTTAGCTCTGTATCTTCTTCTTCTTGTTTTGCCTCCTCCTTACTGACAGAGGGACTAACATCATAAGCGAGGGTTTTGATGTCATCCTTTGCTGGCAAGTCTCTGAAGATTGACCATGTTATAGGGATTCCGAGGTTTTGGAGGGAATTCTCAATGAGGATCCTGATCAACCCATGGTGAGCCAATTGTTGGGAATTCCATTCCTTTACTTTGTTGTTGGAGTCTGTGAGTGATTGCATCAAGAAATAGGGTATGCTGAGTCTTTGGTGAACTGGTGTTTCTACCCCAAATCTTAATTCTTCAAGGATCCTAAAATGGTAGCCATAAACAACACTATATCTACCCTCACATGAGATATATTTTATGAGTTGGTAGCCTACCTCACTCCATGGGTATGGCAGACTGTCCCTCCTTACTCCATTTTTGTCCTCTGTGGGTTCTTCACCTTCTAAAAAGAATTTCCTTTTTTCCACTTCACTGTCTCCTTTGTCTTATTTTCTCCATGGAATTCCTAGGGGAAGTGTGATGACCCTACTAATGAGCTATGGGGCGAGATCTATAGTGAGGCCTCTAACTAAAACAATGGCATGGATTCTACTATGTGGAGTGAGGGAATGAGAAAATTCTTGAGCCACCTCATCATCATACCATGTGAATTTTTCAAAAAATCCCATCCAGTTGTATCTTGTAAAGATTTCAAGCACTTGGGGGTGTTGTTGTATCATCACAGTGTTTGTGCGTTCTCTCCTATTAAACCCTCCTATAATCTTGCTTGTGAGGCTTGAGGAGAAAATGAGAGGGTTGACACAATTTTTAAATTCAAGAGGAAAACAATGTTTACTGTGTATGTAATTCACCTCCCACAGTTGCTAAATTTACTAGATTTTAGAGCATTTCGAGTTCATTTGCTTGTAAATGGGGATGGATTTTTACAGCCTACCTATTTAGAATGGCTGCAGTGGACAATTCCCATGATATCCCTTCTTGAACTCTTCTCTGCCTATCCTGTAGACTGTCTCTGTGTATCCTGTAGACTCTTCTTGTAGGAATTCCTGTGCATGCTCCTGTAGAAATTCTTTTGTAGAACAATGGATCCTTGCTTCTGGTGGGTGGCCAGAGTTATGAGAGCGACTTGAGTGAGGGAGTTTCGATGAGGTGAAATGCATAAATGCATGCAAATGATGTTTCATTTCCCTTTATGGTGTTTCAGGGTGAGGTGGTGTGCTAGTAGTAGAGGTATGTTGCCATTTTTGGACCGTTGGTCCCCACTACAACCTCATCATTTCCCACTCCTTGTAATCGTCTCCCACCTCATAGATCTGTAGTTAACCACTTCTTGTCCTACTCCTCTGTCTTTGAGTTGATTGCAACCACGTGTGAGTGGACGCCCAATTTTGCATGTGATGACTGAATGAAGGTGGCCAAGTTAACTGGCCATCTTTCCACTTATAAACCAACTATCTTGTAACTTTTAAAACTTTTAATTAAATGATGCATATGAGTGAGTGAGCAGGATACTTACCTGTGGTTTTGATGCCATGCTGCAGTTGTTGAAGATCAGAGGTGATGCGTTGTTTATTTACTGCATGGTTATTCTTCTTCCTCCTCTTTCTGTCTGTTGATGTTTTCTTATCTTTTTTCAGGTATCTATGGCTAAATATCTGATGTTGCTGCTGCTGTGGAGCTCCTGGATCTTCCTAGTGAAGACCTGTAATTGATGATTGACATTCTGTGGGATAGGCTGCTACAGGATTTCCTACAAGATGTCCTGTAGCTGCTTCTCCCTCGGAATTCCTTAATCATGTCACTGGTTGTGGCTGTGAGGATGGTGCAATGAATGGACAGAGGGAGTAGGAGTGTGTGTGGAGCAAGGTACATTTAGTTAATGCTCTTACTCTCCTCTGTTTTTTTCATAACTGAAAGAAATTGATCTCTTTTTGTTTTGAATGGTGAGTGCAGGGATGATGATAATGGACAAGGTGAGGTGTTAGATCATGTCTAGGATGAATTTTAGGGACCTAAGAAACCTACCATGTTCCCTCAGATTGCTTCCTGTAGGTTCTCCAGGCCATTGTAATTCCTACAGGATCATCCTGTAGGTTTTCAGGGGATCCTATAGAAAACATAGTCTTCGCATAAATTGAAGCAATGGAGTGGAAAAATGATAGAAATGATGGAGGGATGCATGGTAAGGAGTGTAGGAGATGGATATGTGTGAGGCAGGGTTCCCTTTGGATCTTCTTTTTTCTCCTTGACTATCTTTCTTGCCCACCTGCAAATAACAATTATATCTTTTTCTCTCTCTTATTTTTTGAAAAACACCTAGGCTACCTCAGAGAGGTTTTCATGCTAGATGTTTTCCCTCGTCGCCTCAAGGAAGGTTTTCACCCAGGGATATTCCTTTTTTTCTTTTTCTTTTCTTTTTTCATCATTGGGTCGCCTCACAAGGTTTTCAACCCAAAGATGGGACTCAGGCGCCTCAAGGAGGTTTTCACCTGAGTCCTTATTCTTTTTTCTTTTTTTAGTGACCTGATGAGGGAGGAGCTGGAACTTGATCTACTATCATCATTGTTTTATTGATATTATCAATGAACTCTTGCTTTGATAAAAGCCTCTTGTACATTTTCAATCGGTGTCATATTGACAAGCAATGGAATGGCTTCTTCATCTATAGTTTTGATTTGCACTGAACCATTATCATAGCATCTCTCCACCACATAAGGTCCGAGCCGTCTTGTCCTTAGCTTACCCTTGAAGTCTTTATGCCTAGAATCATATAACAATGCCCAATCACCGTCTTGAAATTTCTTCTCCTTAATATGTTTATCATGCCAGATCTTCCTCTAAAGCTGAACTATCTATGTCTGTAGGAGGGCCTGCATTCTGAATTCATCCAAGCTATTCAATTGGAACAATCTTTCTTTTTGTGCATGAATGAGATCCAAATTTAGTTGGGTAGCCATCGTCAATGTGTTATATTCAAACTTAATGGACAACAAAGCCTTTTTCCCATAGGCCAGCTCATAGGGTGTAAATTCAGTGGTGGTCTTCCATGTGGTATTATAGGCTCAGGTGGCCTCAACTAGTTTCTCTGCCCAATCCTTCCTGCTGCTGCTCACTACCTTGGTTAAGATGCCCTCTAGTGCCCTGTTGGTCATCTCCACTTTCCCATTAGCTTATAGATGATAGGGAGTGGAGGTCCTATGCTTGATTTTGTGATGGCTGAATAGTTATTCAATCATGTTGGAGGTAAACTGGTTGCCTTGGTCTATGACTAGCTCTCTAGGGTACCCAAATTTGTAGAATACACTCTCCCTTAGGAACTCAACCACCTTCTCTTCTGTTGCTACCTTAATTGCCTTGGTTTCATCCCACTTAGTCAAATAATCAGTGCACACAATAATTTATTGTTTTTACTTTGAAGAAGGGTTGATAGGCCCAATGAAGTCCATGCCCCACTTGTCAAATGGCTCGAAAGTCACTTGGGGCTATAGGGGCATTTCATCTCTTGGAGTAGGTTTCCCCATCCTCTGGCACTGATCACACTGACTAGTGTACTTTTTCACATCCTGATGAAGAGTGGGCCAATAATAGCCTGCTTATAACACTTTGAATGTTGTTCTCTTTGTTGCAAAGTGACCTCCATAATGCCCATCATGATAGGTCAGAAGGATGTCAAAAAAGTTTCTCTTCCCTTACACACCTTCTCAAGATTTGATCTGGGCCAAGTTTGAAAATATTGCCCCCAATCCAGGTAAAGGGGCTGCTTTTCCTGACTAACTTGCACTTTTCTTTGGAGGGCAAGTTTGGTGGGAACTGTGCTGATACCAAATAGTTTGCTATATCAGCAAACCATGGAGAGAGAATTGAAATAGAAAACAAGTGATCATCTGGTAATTGGTCATCCACCATTCCTTCTTCACTTGCAGGTAGATTCACCCTAGATAAAAAGTCTGCAACAACATTTTCTTTACCAGGCTTATCAACAATGGTTAGATAAAACTACTGTAATAAAAGTAACCACCTTATAATTCGAGCATTCACATCTATTTTGTTCATTAAATATTTGATTGCAGCATGATCAGTATGCACAAATGTTTGATAGCTTGTAATGTAATGCCTAAATTTGTTTAATGAATGCACAACAACCAGGAGTTCCTTTTTGGTCACTGTATAATTTAGCTCAACCTTTGAAAAGTTCTTACTGATAAAATAGATGGCATAGAGTAGTTTCTCCTCTACGTGACCTAAGGCTGCTCCTATGGCTTTGTGTGAGGAATCAACATGAATATGAAAAGGGAGGGCCCAGTTTGAGCCTTGGAAAATTGGTGCAGTGGTTAACTTACCCTTTAAAATGTCTAAGGCCTCCTGGCAACTTTTTAACCATATAAACCTAGAATCTTTGGCCAACAACCCAAATAAAGGAGAGGCCAACTTGTTGACGTCCTTTATGAACCTTCGGTAGTATCCAACTAACCCCATAAAACTCTTGACATCTCTCTGATTTTGTGGAGGTGGGACCCTTTGGATGATTGATATTTTGTTCGGGTCCACCTATAGTCCTGGCTGAGATATTGAATGACCTAGCACAGTCCCTTCAGTCATCAAGAATTCACATTTTTCTGGACTGAGAGACAGGTTCATTTTAATGCATTTGTGCAATACTTTGCCTGGGTTAGTCAGGGCTTCTTGAAAATCATAGCCATAAGGTGTAAAATAATCCATTTAAATTTCTAGTGCATCATGTACTAATTCGGCGAAAATAATCAATACTGGTCTATGGAAAGTGGCAAGAGCATTGCATAGGCCAAAAGGAATGACCCTGTAGGCAAAATTACCTGAATATGGTCTTATCCTGGTCTTCTGGGTAGATTTGGATTTGGTTGTACCCACTAAATCCATCTAGGAAAGAAAAAAAAAAAATTCATTGCCAAGTCATCTAGCACTTGGTCAATGAAGGGTAGGGGAAAATGATCCTTCTTTGTGGCTTTGTTCAACTCCTTGTAATCGACACAAATCCTTCACTTACCATTTTTCTTGGGAACTAACACTAAAGGAGAGACCCACTCACTGTTAAAGATAGGGTAAATGAATCCTGCATCTAGCAGTTTTTGCAGTTCTTCTTTGACTATATCTTTAAGAGCTGGATTCATCCTCCTTTGTGGTTGTCGGACTGGTTTGCAACCTTATTTGATGTATATGTGGTGAGTACACACTGATGGGTGTACTCCCTCAATTTCCTTGTAACTTCAAGCGAAGGCTTCTAGGTTTTCTCTCAGCATATTGCATAGCTTTTCGTCTCTGAGAGCAGAAAGAGATGGATTAATTTTCAAGGTTTTCTCTAGCCCGAATTCGATGGTTTTGACATGGAGTGGGTTGGAATCAGTTAAGCATAAGTCAATTGGATGATTGTTATGGTTTTCCCTTACTTCTTCTTCTGATCGTAACGAACCAGGAGTTGGACTTTGGAGCAGGTACTCAATTAAGTCATCCTCATCTTGTTCTCCTCCTCTTATGGTTGCTTCCAAAGCATAAAGTTGGGCAGAATAAACCTCATATTCTTCCTCTTCCTCCAACCATAAAGGTAAATCATGCTTTAGAGAAGGTTGAGAAAGAGGGTATAGGACTAACTGTTTTGACATATGCCCGTTCTTGATGGTCATATTCCCAACTTTGCAGCTAATGTAAGCATCGGCTGTGGCCAACCATGGCCTCCCAAGGATGAGAGGATAACCAGTAAGTTTAGCCTTAGGCTAGAGAACTAGAAAATCTGTAGGGTACTCCTAGGAGTCAATGGAGACCATCACATCTTCCACAATTCCCTCAGGGGTGACTGTGGAATAGTCTACAAGTTGTAGAACTGTTGTGGTCTTCCTCAATAACCCTTGGAGGTTGAGCTTGACCATGGTGTCCTTAGTCATCACATTAATGGAAACCCAAGATCGATCAGAGTGTGTGGGACGATGGTTCCATTGATGTGCACATCTACTACAGGGCTTCCAGGGTCCAAATATTTCAGACATATTACCTACCCCAGCATTAAGTCGGACAGCTACCCAATGACATTAATGGTAGGGGCATCCCTTTTTATTCTTCCTGGATGCTTGAAGCATTTCTTATTAGTCAACTTATTGTAAATGGGAACATCTTTTATTGCCTGTAGAAGGGGGATATTTACACATAGATTATTCAATTATCCCAGAAGTTTAGTTTCTTCTAGGGTAGGCTGGAGTGGTTGGGCTAATCTCTCAAGAAAGGGTGGATTTACTTTAAGGTTGCTTTCCTCTCTTTCTTCCTCAACCTCCATATGTGGAGGGGGAGGTTGGTTATCCGGGAGAATTCTCCCAGATCTTAGGTTGATCTCCTGGATTTCCACAACATAAGCTGGATATGATGTCTCTCCACTATATACTTGTTGAGCCTGCCTATTGTTTGGGTTTGGATTTGGCTGGGCATGCATCTGGGGTTTCTTGGGTGGAGCAGAGTGTAGGAGTTGTGGTTGGGTAGGTGGTGGTGACAATAGGGTTGGATCATTGTTGTATTTGGGCCTCCACCCCTGGAGTGTTGTATTCCACTAAGGTTGTGGCAGAGCGTAAGGTTTAAATGATTGGCTGGCTGGCTGGGAATGATACTGAGATACATAGGACCAAGGAGGGGGTGTAGACCAGGAAGGATGAGCAGGGGGTCCCCATGAAGGTATAGTTGTGGTTTGGCCGGGGTTGTAATATGAATGGGATGACCCTTGCATGCCCTGTTGGTATGGTCTAGGCACAGGAGGTATCCTTTGGTTGATGTAGCAAAGCTTCTCAATGACCCCTTCAGCTCCTTGATATACTGCTTTGAGTTCGGGTAAAGAAGGGCACTTATCTGTGGAGTGGTTTTCTTCATAGACCAAGCAAATCTCAATAGAGTTCAATGGACATTTGTTCCTAGGATGCCACCTGGTGCATCTAGGGCAAAAGATGGCCAAGGATCTCTCTGCTTCCTCTTGCTTCATTTTGATGTTCATGGTGTCTAATTGCAAGGCAAGGGTTTGTAGCATCTCATTTTTGAAATCTTCCAGCATATTTCCAATTTCACCCTTGATGGATGAGTTAGAGGATGATGTATTGGCCATAGGTTAACTACCCCTACCCTTTTTCCTGGATGCCCTAGAATGGTTTCTAAAGACAGTCTCGATATCCTCATAGGGTAATTGGTAGATATCTCCTCTTGCTAACAAATGTAAGGTATCCAAAAGATATTCCCTTACTCCTTTGAGCAGGACCAGCTTTAGTGACTCGGGGTCAAGTGTGCACCTGGCCCTTTTGTAACTGAGCTGAAACCTTTCTTTGTAGTCTTCTAAGGATTCATCCTGGCCCATGGTCATCCTGAAAATTTCTTCTTTAGTATCCTTTGACCTACAGTAGTCCCGATATTTGTTGTTAAAAGTTTGTTGCATCAGAGCCCAAGTTGTGATGCTATCTCCAGGTAAACCAATGAACCAACACAATGTTGCATCCTTGAGGGTAGATGGAAACAATTTTAATTTTTGCTCATCATCATTATCGTCATAGATTCGACAGATAACAACAAACTCAAACAGGAAATTCTTGGGGTCCTCTGTGGTGAGGCCATGGAAATGAGGTAGGGTAGAGGGGCTTATATTCTTCATCTTAGTGTCTCCGTTGGTTTCCATGATGGTGAAGGCACCCTCAACTCTCTCTATTCCATTTGTCATTTCAGTTTTCAGCCATTGGTTCAGTAGGAATGGGTTCTTCTTCTTCTTCTTCCCCTGTAGGTTCTTCAAATGTATCAGGTTGCTCACCTAAAGGTTCCTCCAGTTCACAGGCACCGAAGAAGAGAGAAGGTTGGTTGTTAGATGCAGTGGGGTATTTGGCAAGAATTTCCCTAAATTGTCCCTATTCTTATGAGGCATGAAAGGAAATATTTTTGGGTTGGTTTTTGTAAGATTTTTTAAAGCTGGAAAGTACTTTGCAGAAATAAAATTATTGATTGAATGAAAAATCACTGACAGAATGAAGAAGCTACTTGTTGAATTGCTACTTGCAGAATGGAAAGGAAAGCAGATAATGAAAGATGAAAGAAAGGAAGCTACTAGATTACTTTTGCAAAAATAAACTAACGGAAAAAAATTGAAGACAAGAAGTAGAAGAAGAGAAAGCAATAATCACATTCTACTGAGACACCTCCTGGGAAACAACACCAAAAAGTGATGAGCACCAGTATTGTAGCAAGGATGTTGCAACTCCTCGGCTACTAGCTTTACTTATCAACCCGGGGTTCGTACAAACTTGGAGGTTACAATGCTCTATGCACTAGTAAAAGTGAAGGTCCTGCCCATTGTCATTGTTCATCTAGGGAGAGACCCCAAGGGTTCCAAGCCAGAGTTCTATAGAGTCAGAAGAAGCTTGATTCTTTGATGGAAGAAGAGAAAATCTATTTTAAGTGAGATACTCTACTACATTAATGAGGAAAACAACATGTAATTCTAAATCACACCATATCCTAATTAACCATTTAAACAGCTACGCTAAGCAAAATTGCTAAATCAACACTAACCTAATGCTGCTATCTAAGTCACAGAAGTAAAGAGCATCAAACCATACTAATGTGTGAGCAAGAAAGCTAAACTAAATCTCTATTTTCACTTTTTTGGTTTTTTAGGCAAAATCAAGTATGCAAATTAATTTTTCTTGTGGATGTGACAGGTGGATGGAATTTGATTGAGGATAGCTAAAAGGCTTATGGAGTGGTTGGATGGTGTGGAAGGGTCCTAGGAGGTTTTCTGTGACTTCCTAGAGGTTCCCCAGCAATTCGGCCTCGAAATAGGCTATTTCAGGAAAACCTACAGGATGTACTAGAAACCTACAGGATGATCCTGTAGGAATTACAGAAAACCTACAAGATACGTCCGAGAGCTAATTGTGAGGTGTTGG
>APFE030276114.1:0-14803 GCA_000404065.3 Pinus taeda | reverse complement strand
ATCAAATCCTAAACTAATCTATTCTATCCATCAATCAACATAAATGAGCAACAACTTTATTTGGGAAGAAAACCTTGTACACCATCTATGTAAGGAAACATTTCAGATGTCTAAACTCATGACTAATCTCTACAACTAAAACAAGCACACTAAAAGATTGCATAAGCAGCAAACTAGTGTTTTTGTGAGGCGACATTGTTTCTTCAATTCCAGCCCCAAATCCAATAAGGTCGAGGTGAAACCAGGAGTGTAGTTTTCTCTTTTTCTTGGAGATCTTGCTGTTATTACTCTACCAAAACCATTCATAAATAGTGATCTATCCCAGAATCATAACAAAATCTACTTAACCGCAAGGTGTTCAAATGCATAAAGGAGAAAAAAAGTGATACGTAAAGAAACACAATGATATAGAAAGGAGGTCCTAGGCTCTCAGGTTGGGCTGAACCCTGAGAGCTTTGGCTCCTATGAAAGAACTCAGGCTTGTTAGGAAACCAAACTGCTTCTCATTATTCAAAAAGAGTCATAACAATTTTGCCAAAAATGGCTACAAGAGAATGAAATAGAGCTGCTGCAGAACTGGAGTACCAAGTACACAATAGGTTCAAAAGTCTTTTTACGAAGGCCGAGGCCTCAAAATTTATAGATAACGAGGGACCTAGTTGGCCTCCTCAATCTGTGGAACTCGGCTGTCAAACTGTGAGTCAAACATCCCCTTTCTAAATTCTGATTGGTTGCCTTCTAGATTCGGCCCGGTGGTCTTTGGAGCTCGGAGCTGAAGGTGAGAATCCCGAGGAAGGGTCATTGAATGTCGTAGACATCCCTCCTTCAAGTCCTAATTTCAGGCTTGGTTGCCTTATAGCTCATGATTGCTTTGACTTTGCTCCAATACGTCAAAAAAACCTGAAATAGACACATGTTAACCACCTAGGAAGAGTAACTTCCCTTATTCGTACCAAAGACACAAACATACTAGAAATAACGCATAAACTATAGAAAATGATGGATTTGAACAAGGGCTGAACAATGAAAATGAGGCCAAATGAGCCCAAATTGTTACCAATTTTGGGGCTCATCAGGTTTACATGTCTATTGAAGAAAGAGGTACCCTTCCATTGGGATAAGGCTGCACAAACTTCCTTTCATGCTCTTAAAGATTCTTGATTAGAGCATCATTAATGTATGCCCCAAACTATCAACAAGACTATTACCTATATCTTGCGCCTGTAGATACAACCATCGGAATTGTTTTAGTCCAAGAAGTAGATGGAATAGAACATCTTGTATATTATTTGAGTCGCAATCTCAATGATAGAGAAAGGAAAATATTCTTATGTAGAAAATTTAGCTTTGGCAGCCGTTAAAGTTGTGCAGAGGTTTCGTCACTATATACTCCTACATAAAACTATAATTATCTCTGATTGCAACCCTAAGACATATATTTTGTCACGCCAATTGTTGGGGGGCAAGTACTTGAAGTGGATAGTTATATTGTAGGAATTTGATTTGGAATTTGTTAAGTCTAAATCAAAGAAATCTCTTGTATTTTCCAAACTACTTTCCGACCTTCCCTCATCCTCCAACAATTCAACATCAAAGACACCAATCGTGGATGAGTCTCTGTTTCTCATTTCATCAATTGATTCATGGTATGGATATATACTAATCTATCTCCAAACCCAAGCTTTATGACCCAATACGTCTCGCTCTAAACAACGACGTATCAAATACCAAGCGAAACATTATCTGATCACTGGTGAAACGCTTTATCACCATGGTATCGATAAAATTTTACGTAGGTGCCTCACCCATGAGGAGGCTGAGAAAGCTTTGAATGATTGTCATTCAGGTGCTTGTGGTGGACATCTGTCTAGATATGCAACAACACAGAGAATTCTCTATGCTGGATACTTTTGGCCAACAATATTCAGAGATTGCATACTTATTGTCAAAAGTTGTCATGCATGTCAAATATTTGATCAGAAAACTAGATTACCACCTACACCTTTGCATCTGATAGTTGTCGTTGGACCATTTGCTAAATGGGGCATAGATTTCCTGACATATAACCCCACCTCGACTAGGGGGCATGGGTATATAATAGTTGTCGTTGACTATTTTACAAAATGGGCTGAGGTAATGCCTACATTAAAAAACAACAGAAAAACAGTTGCATTATTTTTCTTCAATCGCGTGGTTGCCAGGTTTGGTGTACCACAGACCATAGTTATAGATCATGGGTCGTATTTTCGCAATCACATGATGGTTAAGTTAGCTACCAAATTAGGATTGTCACATGATAGTTCTACTCCATATTATCCGCAAGCTAATGGATAAGTTGATGCTATCAACAAAGTACTTAAGCGCATGTTGCAATGAATGATTGGAGTTCACAAAAGAAATTGGCAATTAATCATGTACTTGGCTTTGTGGGCATATCGAACCTCGGTGAGAAATGCTACCAGATTCACACCCTTCTAGTTGGTGTATGGTTTGGAAGCAGTCTTACCGATTCAATGTGAAATTTCGTCACTCAAACTCACAATTGACCTGCTACCTAATACGTCTGAGGAAGAAGAAAATTTATTGGAATTAATCAATCTGGATGAAACCCGTTGTGATGTCGCATTGGCTATCGAGGCACACAAGAAACGAGTAAAGGCACAATATGATCAACATGTCAAGCTTCAAGTCTTCTTGGAAGGGGACCTGGTCCTGCTTTACGATCAGGAGTCTGATAAAATTGGAGCAAGAAAATTCGAACCACTTTGGATGGGCCCTTATATTGTTAAACGCATTTTGGCGAAAGGTGGCTATGATTTAGTAGATTGTGATGGGGTTCCATTGTCTAAGCCCAGAAATGGGTTGTATTTAAAACATTACTATGCTTAGTTGAGTATGGTAAAACTCATGTAAATATGCTTGGATTGCATGTGTGAGTTTGTTTCTTTAAGGGTTTTTATTTGGTTAAGTAATTCACTTCGCATTTATTGTAGATGTCGAACTTTTCAGAATCATGTTTTGGTTATTCCAATGGTGCTAGTCATAGTATGCAAAACTTATCTTCTGCAGCATGGGCCATTTTCGCTCCAAGCGGCGAGTTATTGAGTTTTATAGGGATTTTTTTTGGTCGATCAACTAATAATATCGCTTAGTATAGCACGTTGATTAAGCTTCTCTCTGATGCCATTTCACTTGGCATTCACCGAATTATCATTAGGTTGGACTTGCAACTTGTTGTGCTACACGTTACTGGCGTTTATACTGTTTGAAACCCAACAATACATCATATGTTCCTTCGAGTTCATATTTTGGAAAGGTATTTTGAGTTTATTCAATATCAACATATTTCCAGAAGTCTAAACACATTAGCCGACTCTCTTGAAAATTATGTGTTAAATAGACATTTGCAACATATGTAAAGTAAACATCTTCAATTAACATCATCAGTTGAATAGGATTGCATCACTCAGCAATAATAAAACCCTTAAAGGTAATTGTAAAATCTTTTTACAAACATTTTGTGTCCAAGACAAAATTGGTCATCTGACCCAAAAACTAAATGTATGCAGAAATTATCTTAGTAAACTAGTGGTGCTCATGATAGAAGGTCACTACCTGGGCTATCATGTGCAAAAGTCTCATCCAACGACTCAGCACATTGATGGTGTGGCATTGCAATTGCATAGGTAGCTCCTTGATCCGAGTATCTAGAATACCTAGGGTTAAACCCTCTATGTGATTTTGCAATTCAGGAAGAGTCTCGACCAAATTCAAGTCTCGGAGAATCGCTCTCCCTATAGATCTCTATGTTGGTCCAGCTACTTCTTGTGGGTCTTCCACAGGTCGAATAGGTCTGATGTCTATGTACATAAAAAATTGATTTTATTTAGTCTTGGAGGTAACAAAAACACAAAAAATTTAAAACACTTGGTCAAACAGTTTACCAATAGCACCCCACATTTCTCTAGCTGGTAGTGGTAAATCTAGATCACCACGAAAATCCATTCCTGAATATGGATATTCTGCAAAAGTCATTTCTTGTCTATTGAACCATTCAAAGAATTTAGGGGTAAAAATCATCGTGGAATAGGCACCATGCCTAGCCATAAGATCTGTCCACCTCCACAACCGTGGGTCTCTTCATCCAGATACACCAAGTAAAATGAGTTGTGGCTACAAGAGAGGTATTCTCTCCAAGGAGAAATAGATTACGATTGATCCATAGCCGAAATTTATGAGTTTTTGCTGTTTCACCTTCGTCACTTTATCTTTCACAGATGAAAAGACAACCTCACACCAGTTGAATACTTTTGGTTCTAAACATTCTAAGGCATACTGCATGTATGACTTGGTAGCCAAATGAACCACAGAACTGCCAGCCAATTTGGAAATGGTAAAAAGGATAGTCCTTAGCAGTAAATCACTAACATCCTTGATAAGTATCTTTCCATCTCTGCTAGGCTGGGCACCTTGTCTACAAAAATGTCGCACATAATATTTTACCAGTCTACCTCCATGGGCAAGACCTGTCAGTGAAATGAGGGCACCTCACCTTGACAATCCAATTAGGAAGTATATATCATTGTTGGTAAAAGGGATTTCTTTATCCCGTATGTGAAAACTCTGATCGGTTGGATCCCATGATTGAATAAGAAAATGTAGAAGATCCATCTGTAGTCCTAGGTTGGATAGTTTAAAATACTTGAGTAACCCACAATTTTTCGGGCCTCAACTGTTCCTTGATTACTCAAGGCTATGATATCTTGTTCTTCATGCTTGCGTTCTCTCCATATGAGTACCATTTGAAATTCCTGAATTGGAAGAAGAAACCCTAGGGACCTCAAAACCCTAAAATGATCTTAACTAAAATAGGAGATAAATGAAATGAAAGAGAATCGAGTTAGTTTCTACTTGATCCAAAGAACACGAGGAATGATCCCTTCAATCCTCCGCAATCAACTGGTGAATTTCAGGAAATACTTCTCTAGAAATCAAAAGGTAAAATGAGATGGTGAAAATGAATTGTAAGAACCAGTTATTTATGTTTATTTCTTGCACATTAATCGAGTAAACATTGGTTTTTTATTTATTTAATCCATGAACATGTATTGTTTAATCTTTTGATGGTACCTTGAGCAGGATTAACAATTTGCAAGAAATTATGATGTGCTTACATGTAAATTGAACATCTTTGACCAGAAAGCAAACTTTTTTCGCTTTTTTGCACTTTGTTAAAAACAAAAAAGGAACCCCCTTGGAGTCCTCTTTAAGCTCTTTTCAAGCTCTCTAAATATGAAAAGGATCGAGTTATATTTGTCATTAAACTCGTTAGAAACATTTAAGAGCGACAAACTTGTCCATATAGACAAGACTGAGTTTCACCTTCGCTAGACTTGTTAAAACATAAAATAGCGATGGATTCACCCGAAGGGTGAAATTATACAACAAGCATATGTTATTCTCCTCAAGCTTGATTAAAAATAAAGAGGTACTAGTCAGAAATGACTGGGAAAAATGGGAAAAAGCTGAGAACACTTAATGGTAGCAGATCTCTCTTGAACATGACACTTTCACCTCATCACCATGACTATGTGGGTTAGGACATTAAGCTTGATGGTTATCACACCATTGGTCTATCATACCATCCATCACATTTGTTTTGGGTCAACGCTACCAATTTACTTCAGTGTCGCCGATATGTTCAAGAGAAGTCATTCAGTTCAAAACCTCATCCTTTACAATACCATAAACCTTCATTTTCATGTCCGAAATTCCTAAACCTTATGTTGTCATTCAATGTTCCATCTCAAAAATCATTTACCTCATTTCATGTCGCTGATGTGGGATACATCAAGGCCCTCCTACGACAGGTTGTTTCTTGTCGACATCAACACATAATCCAAGAAGTTTACTTAGAAACACCCCTTCAGTACCTTGAGGCTTGCATAGATCAATGACAGGTTTCTCGCTTCTGGTGATAGGTTTACATCACTGGCCTTCGACTGAAAGACTTCGTTTGGTGTTCGACATCAAATCATTTATTCACACCATGCGAAATGTACTACAGTACCTTGAGGGTCATTATCATTATTGGTAATTCCTCTCGCATCTGTTAATAGCTTACATCATTGGCTAGTAATCAGACGATATCTCTCCATGTTCAACTTCAAATCATCTATTCACATGGTTAGACTTGTACATGAGTGAAGATTGGACGAGATTAAAGACCCTAGATCTAGTTTCACCCATCTGGGCTGTGATTTATTTTCAGGAGTACTATATTAAATGTACAATAGCCTTACATTCATGGTCATCCATTCATGGGTCTACATCTGTAGATGACTATATTTGTACATGTAATGAAATTTTATAAGTTGAGCATGCATATGCCTTCCCTCAATTGAATTGTGAGAAAAAATGAAAGTATCATGGTATTTGTATTGTAATTGATGCAGGTCACCTTCCACTTCGAAACCTTCTCTCCAAGTGATAAAGAATATCACCCGACATGTTTATTTTCGACCTCATGCTTTAGGGAGCAATTGTTACAGGAAAATTTGGGCACATCAACCGCAGCTTCCAGATCCATATAATTAGGAGATATCAATCCCTAATTCAATTTTTTTCATTCCCTAATGAAGTTAACCAACATGATGTTTGCTTCGCAAGAGTTTCATGACACCTTTCATCCAAAAAAGACCCCTAGAGAGATCAGCGTAGGTAACTACACTATCTGGGTGTTATGCATTGCACCTAGCCTTTGTTTCACTTGCAATGAGTGAGATCCAATGACTTTTTAAAATTAAATCCACTGGATTCCTCATCTAATGGATGCTTCTAGAAACTTCTGGATGGATTGAGCTCGCTTTTGGATGAGGAGGGAAATGAATGAACCTTTATCCATTATCCCCTCCTCCATGGAACCAATTCCCAAAAATGGCAAAGCATTCATGAGGGCCATTAATGGCCCAACCTCCTCCATTCAACTATAAATGGAGCAAGCTTTCAAAGGCTTGAGGAGGTTGGAACTTTGTAAAGTTAAGGAAATTCCATTTGAGTGAAACTTGAGAGAAAGTAAGGTTATCATGTCAAATTGATGTTTCATGAGGAGAGAAGGGTTTGTAGATGGAGGGATGATGCTGAATCGAACATGGCTTCAAGGGTTGTAATCTTTCCTGAATTAATAAAGAGTTCTGTGCTTTTCCCATTCATGTCTTCATGTAATGTATATTGTACTTTCGATTCTATAATATTTTTAGTTAAAAAATCAACTTGTATGCTTTGATCGTTTGTTGTCCCAGCTTGTGTGCAGGTACCTTCCAAGCGAACTAAGTACGGGAGGGAGCGGCAAGAGCAATCAAAGGGGAGAAGGATTGAGCAAAATATCTAGGTTGGTTCCTTTACTCCTCCTTTTATTTTCTAGCTATAGGAAAAGAAATAGAATTACTTTAACTGTTGTTCTAGACTTACTACTAGGTCTAGGGGTTAGTCGTTCAAAAAGACACTAAATTTTCCCATAACAATATTATGTTGAGAAACTGCATGGATTTTGTAGACTATCCTACTCCTTGAACTCTTAAAATTGAGGAAATTGCATACATTGTTAATGTTTTTTGTGTTTCTTCCATAAATAATATCAGTGCAATCATTCATTATTTGACATCTAACCAATAGTTGAGTGAAGTTTTACAAACTATATTTATTTATTTAAATCAATATTATATATATATTTTTAGTAATTTATTGATATTTTTTTGTTAGTTAATAATTGATAAGAATAATAACTAATATTACTAATTATGCTATCAATTAGTATTATTAATTCTTAGTATTTAATATATACTAACTTCTTACTATATAATAATAATAATATTCATCCTGGTGAACTTCAGCCCCAGGAAGAAAAAATGGAGCTAAACTAAGTTAGGGTCTCATTGTGTGAAAATGAGGGCTAGGGATCGGCCGCCATGATCTATCCTATGGATTACTTGCATGGCTACCAAGGATCTGAAGCACTTGGTTGCTGGAGGGCTTTGAAGCTTGGGTTGGCATATTCTAGAGCTTCATATTGGAGGGAACATCCCGGAAATTAGATCGTTGGGACCTCGACCTTACAGAAAAAGGAGAGAAATATACCATGGCAAGTTCCAATCTCAGGGCAAGAAATTCGACATCACTTAGATGCATTTGGTTTTGGAACACACCAGATGGAAAGGTCGAAGAGGGCTCCCTGGCATGGTAAATTTTAGGGGCGAATTATAGCCCAAAGGTGAAATTTGAGGGTTTTACATTTTAAGAGGGCAATTTTTTTATTAAAAACCCTTTTCATATAATTAGCCCCAATTTTATTTAAAAAATAAATAATTTTTTCATTTTAGCCCAAAATAAAAAATGGGCGGATAAACTAACTGAACCTTCATTTGCCTCGATTCGCTATTTTTGGGAAATCGTATTCCCTTAAAATGGCCGAATTTTGATATTTGCCCCTCGTTTGGGAGATTAAAATGATTTAATACCTTAGATTGGGTGCACTTTTTTTTAATACTATGGGTCAATACCACATGCCCAAAAACCATCTCTCATTTCGCAATCAAAATATTTATAAATATTTTATTTGAATTTAATTTTATAACATTCTTTAATTAAATCTAAAAGCAAAAATATTATAATTACTTTTAAGATATATCTAAATCCCTTATCGCATTCAAATATATGAGATATAAATAATAGTTATAAATTAAGATCCATTTTACCATATAAGTTAGTCTAATAATTTTGTGACCATATTTAAACTTTATTAATAAGCACATAAAAATTTAATACTTATAATATAACAATTTTTTTAACCATGGATATTCACCCCCACTTTACCATGGACATTATTAAGTTGTGAACATGCTTTGTTACAATACCATGGGTCAATACCATGACTTATCAATACCACATGCCCAAAAACCATCTCTCATTTTACAATCAAAATATTTAATAGCTTTTTTTTTTTTTAATTTAATGTTATTACATTTTTTGTATGGAAAAGATATTGTAATGTCATGTTATGTTATCTAAACATTTATGACTAAAAGATCAAATTAAAAAAATTCTGATTAATGTAATTAATATTCATAAATTACTATGTTTGGACTCAAAGGAATTACATAAAAATATATAATTACATTAAAAAGATAAAAATTAATAATTATAATAATTAAGTTAATTAAACAAACCCTAGATCCATTTTAACTTTTGATCTATCTAGAGATTTGATAATTAATAACCCTATGTTAAAATGAAAAGTCTACGTTATTATTTTATGTAAAAATTTTAGATTATTATTTTTTTAATCAATATTTGTTGAGTAAAGGTAAATTTGAAATAAAAATAAAAATAACTCTATGTAAAAATGAAAATTCTACATTATTATTTTTTTATTATATCAAGAGATATTGTTTTTTCCATTACTAGTTTTTGAGCTCAAGGTTTATAAGAACCCATGGTATTCATGTGGAATATAGTCTATTTAAAGGGGGGAATTATACCATCCTAAATCCATCTTCTCATTCTCCCTCTTTCTCTCTCTCTCCCTCAGTTTTGATTCACATTTCTCATTAGCCTTAACTATCGATCTCTCAAGATTTGTCGATCTCTCAAGCTTAGAGAGGGATGGATCTTGGCTCGTGTATATCTAAAGAAGGGTATGCTATGAATTCTTAAAGTAGTATACTTGGATTTGCAAAATGTAAGTTTTTTTTTACATAGGGGTATCTTAAAGTAGTATACTTGGAGTTGCAAAATGTAATATTTGTTTTACATAGGGATATCGTTTAATTTTGATTATGGTCTTGCCTATTAAGTGTCCATATTCTAGCTATCATTTGGGAGGTTTTTTTTATTGCATCTAAGTATGTTGTCTTGTTCTGTGAAGTTACGAGTGGTTTTTCAGCTCTGGGTTTATGAGAACCCATGGTATTTCCCATGATATTCATGTGGAATATAGTCTTTTTAAAGGGGGAATTAAACTAGCCTAGATCCATCTTCTCCCTCTTCCTCTTGCATCATTTTTTATTCTCATTTCCCACTCACTAGGTTTTTATTCTCATAAACTAGCCTAGATCCATCTTCTCCCTCTTCCTCTGGGTATCCCTCGAAACCCTCAGTTTTGATTCTCATTTCCCACTCAGTAGGTTTTGATTCTCATTCCCCATTCACCTTAACTAATGATGGATCTATGTTTGTGTGTATCAAAAGAGAGATATATTGTGAATTCTTAAAGTAGTATACTCTGATTTACAAAATGTAAGGTTTTTTACATAGGCATGGATTTGCAAAATGTAAGGTTTTTTTTGTATATAGGGATATGGTTTACTTTTGATTATGGTTTTGATCAGGTGAAGCGTCTATGACCCTTGCCTATTAAGTGCCCATATTCTACATATCACTTGGGAGGTTTGCATAGGTTGATCATGATTGTGAAACCCTATTCCAAAACAAAGACATCTATCCACTTAATTATTCTTTTTTTCATTTTAAATTAAAATAAAAATCAATAATATGAAAAATATCAATTATGGGGCTGAAAAAAAGCTAGAAGCACTAGTAGTTGTTGGGAGATTTCAGGTTTTCTAATATCGTGAGAAAAATGTTTTTTTTGTTTCTTTATATTTTATAGTTTGTGTACATTAAAATATGGTATATTAACGACTTAATCACTCACTATCTTAATGGTTAATTTTTTAAAATTCATTTAAATTATAATTAATTAACTTGATATAAAAATTATTGATGAGACAATATTATATAAAGGGAAAGTGATTTGATAATTATAACTGCAAGTTGTCCAAATTTGTGAGTGAATGATTATCTTTACTTTCAATTTCTGAATTGAGATATAATTAAACTTGTAATGGTTTATTTATATAATCGTCACTCAAACATGATATTTTCCACAAGGACATCACTCACAAAACATAATTAAAAAAATATATATTATTTAATTCCAAAACTAAAGAGGTCATTTCAAGTTACAAGGGTTTGTATAATATATATATGTGTGTGTGTGTGTGTGTGCGAAAATTAACCATCATGCAATATAATATTATGTTGACTCCATTAAATTAAAACATAAATTATTATTTTAATATGATAACTATAATTATTATTTTATATGTGTCCTTAGAGGTATCCTAAAGTGTTGTTAGATTCTAGCTAGCTCATTTTAAGGAAACAATCATAGTACCTGTAGAGCCTCTAACTTACACCTCATCATCCACTATTACCTATTGTTTTTCATCACTTACCTCTCTCTTTTGCCTCATTCTCAATGTAAAACCACCCAGATCATTACATTAGATGTCATTAAGCATGGTCAAGTGAGCTTTGCTAATGTATGACTGTTTTGTTTAGATTTTGACATATTTACAGGCATTCCGCAGCCATCTGGTGATTCCGCAGCCATCTGGTGATTCCGCAGCTTTTTTGTTAATCTCAAGGTTCCACGTGTCATTTTGCCAAATGAGCCACATGGGCACTTAGGAATCAAGGTGCTCGAGGTCCCTGTGCTATTGGTTCAGCCATCCACGTCATCTGCACCTCCGGTCAACAAGGGTCAAGTTACGGTCAACAAAGGCAGCTTAACGGTGATGTGTAAGCTGTTGGGTCACGTCAGTCCAAACGGTGACTTGTCCATGTTACGCAGTTTGTGGGAGACATAATCCAACTCTGGATTCAATGCCCATAACGACCAGAACCTCCAGCTATCCACGCAGGCTTATGACGTGTTAATTAAACCTTAATTACGCATGACAGTCAGTTATTTTTCAGTTTTAGCTGTACGCGTTAGGCTATCTTTAAGGTGCCTATAAAAACTTGCGTCTGCGTACGCTTAGATAACTTTTTAATTGCTGTGTTTTTATGAACTTGTTATAATTTTAGTGCATTTCAAGACTCTGTTTTAATAGTGTTGTTCTAGCACTCTTGACTGTGATTTCCTGCACATGGAGTAATAGAAACAGTGTTGTTCTGAAGTTGTCAATACCTTGAGTCTTCTTTGGGTTATATGAATGGAGGGCCCCTGTTCATGTTAGCCTTGTACAATATTTTATGTTCAGCATTTCCTTATTTCCATTCAGCATTTCCTTTTCTTGACATATGTACAGCGTAATTTGCTTTCATGTTATTTCATTTCCAGCCTTTATTTTAAGCTGATCAGCATTGTTCTTTTGCAGGTTTTTAACCCGGGATTGCTTGTGTGTTATGTATTTGCTTTATATCTAGTGGTAGTTTCAGTTGACAGATTCAAAGTTTCTGCCTTTACTTTATTTTCATAGCTGATTTTTAGTTTTATTTCTCAAATCTGTCTGCTAACATATGAATGGTCTCTTTATTATAAATTGTTTATCTTCTTGAGATCAGAATACTAATAACTTGCAGCTGACTTTGGGTACTTTCTAGACTACTCTTTAACTACTTTCTAATCGTACTTTACACAATACTATGTGTTAGAGGCAGAGAGTTAGAAAGAGAAAAACATTATAACTAGTCTTTAAAGTAGATTTTTCTCATTTTTCTCATTTCTTAGACTTATCTTTAGCTACTTCCTAATCGTGTCTTACATAGTACTATGTGTTAGAGGCAGAGAGTTAGGAAGAGATAAACATTATCATTGGTCTTTTAAGTGATTTTCTTACCTTTTATTTGCAGCAGCATGAATGGTGTCTAATGCCATTAGAAAGTGGTTCTTTGCTTTCAGTTCATTTTAATTCATTTATTTCCTTCAAGTTTTTCTTTTCAGCAAGTAGATAGAAACCACTAATCACACACCTTCACTCATCTAGAATTCACCTTACACACACCATCACTCTTGTTTATAAATACATCACTCCATCGTAGGAAGATAAATTAATCACAAACAACACCCCCCCAAACGACAAAAAGCTCTAAGAGGTTGCTTAAGTACATATAGTACACCTTCACTTCATTAGCTTACGAGCCCCGGGTTGACAATTAATGATATCAATTTAGGAATACTAAATTCACCAAACATTTTGGCGCCGTTGCCGGGGAATTGAAATTAAGTAGCCATATTCTTTAAAAAAAAAAACAACATAAGATTTCAAGGAAAGGAGTTGATAACCTATCAAAGTATGCTCTCCTCTTGCACTGCAAAGTGATCTGGAGGATCAGAAAAGAGAAAGTTATTGATTTAGTAGTTTCTTGAGTATGCTCTCTTCTTGCACCTAGAGTGAACTGGAAGATCAGAAAAAGAACTATTAAACTTGACTTGAAGAAAATAAAAATGACATGCATAGAGCTAGAGATTCTAGAGGAAGGTTTTTAGCTAGAGCTCGAGGTTCAATTTTTACAAGTCCATCTGCTCCAAGGGATAGACAAGAGACACCTCCCTTATCTCCAACCGACACTCCTAGTCCTAGAATTCCTGGAATTCAAGAGCCAAGAGTTGACTCTCCTACACCTTCTATTGAATTTGAACTAGGAGGAGAATCTTCCCTTTCTCCTACAGAAAGACCAATTGTAATTGAGGAAGTAGAATCATCTGAGGAAGAAGGAGAAATCTCTTCTCGTTCACCTTTTGTAGAAGAACTAGAATATTTTGAAATCTCTAGGAGAACCATCATGGCAGATGAAGAAGTAGGAGGTAGAGGTAGAGGTAGAGGAGGAAGACGAGGAAACCATGGAGGAGGTAGAGGTCCCATTTGAGGAGGAAATAGAGATGGCAATAACTCATTTGGATTCCCTATCGTTGATGAGGATTCCAGAGCCACCATGAAAAAAATATCACCATCTGTCCTCCCTAACTTCCATGGGTTAAGATCTGAAGACCCTGAAACATTCTTATTTGAGTTTGAAGTGGTGTGTCGAACTTATGACTATCTAGATGACTCCCAGAAACTCAAAATGTTCCCTTCAACACTAAAGGATCAAGCTTTGAAATGGTTCATGGGGTTAGGTACTCAATCCATGAGGAATTGGGATGAAATGAAACAAACCTTTTTGGATAGGTATTTGGGCTATTGTATGCCTACTAATCACAAGGACGAGGTTTTTAAAATGATACAAAAAGAAGATGAGAGCTTAGAAGATTTACTTGAAAGATTCCAATATAACTTGAAAAGAGCAAAAATGAGTACCTTGGATGATGAGACCTTAAAAGCCCTCTTGTTAAAAGCCATTAGGGATGAATGGATAGATATCTTAAATATGATGGGGAAAGGGGATATTTCTCAACTTCCACTCAGTGATATAGCAGAACTTTGTATCCATCTCTCAAGAGGCAAATCAAAAACTCAAAAAGGGCCTAGAGATTCTTCTCTCCTTAGGGCAAGTAAATCCGCAACAGGATCAGTAAGTAGGGCTGAAATCGGCAGTATGCTTGATGAATTTAAGACTGACATCTTAGGGAATCTTAGTGAACAACTAGATACCCTTAAGATCCATAATAAACAGAAAGCAGAAACTGAGGCTTTAGCCATCTTTTGTTCAAAATGTAGAAAAAAACATGCTCTAAGGGAATGTCCCTTGGAAGCACAAGTTGTGGAAACATGTGTAATTTTCTCGGAAACTCATGAGACCAAGGATTGTCCTTCAATTCCTGGCCTCAAAGCAGTCTTTCAAGAAGATCCAAGTACGCTTGAATCTCTTTGTTTTATTGCAAAGAGACCTTGGCAAGGACAACAGAATCAAGGGTTTAACAACTCTATGAATTCTCAATCCCAACCAAATTGGAATCCTTGGCAACAACCTTGGCCTCAACCTCAAAATGCTTTTCAAGCATGGTTGCAAAGCATGC
>APFE030276111.1:0-34618 GCA_000404065.3 Pinus taeda | reverse complement strand
GACCAACTAAAGGGGGCGAAATATTTCAGCAAGATCGACCTGAAGTCGGGATATCACCAGGTACCAATCGAACCCTCCAATGTGTGGAAGATTGCCTTCAAATCCAAGGAGGGCCTCTTCGAATGGTTGGTCATGCCTTTCGGACTGACGAATGCTCCTGCAACCTTTATGAGGCTGATGGATGACATCTTGCGGCCATTCACCAACTCCTTTGTAGTAGTACACTTGGATGACATTTTGATCTTCAGCCAGAGTTGGGAAGAGCACCTCCACCACATCCGACAGGTTCTCCAAACACTGCGACAACACAAGCTATGTGCAAATTTGGAGAAATTCTCTTTTGGCATGACCCAGGTTCAATATCTAGGATACATCATTGATGAACAGGGGTTGCATGTCAATCCAGCCAAGGTCCAAGTCATTCGGAATTGGCCCTCTCCAACCACTCTAACAGAGCTTCGCAGCTTTCTAGGTCTTGCCAACTTCTACCGCAGGTTTGTGTTGGGGTTTTCTCATATTTCTTGGCCCTTGAGTCAAGTCACCAAGGGCGGGGCGAAAGCAAAATTATTTTGGTGTGAAGCTCAACAGAAGGCATTCAGGGAGTTGAAGGATCGCCTCTGCACGGCACCAGTGCTCGCGTTACCAGATTTACAACAACCATTTGACGTCGAGACAGATGCCTCTGACTATGCTATTGGGGTAGTCCTTACTCAACATGGACATCCAGTGGCATACCACAGTGAAACACTTTCAGACACAGTTCGGAAGTACCCCACTTATGATAAAGAGATGTATTCCATTGTACAGGCTTGCCGAAAATGGAAGCATTACATTTTGGGGAAGGAAACGGTCATCCACACAGACCACCAACCTCTACAGTTCATACAGACCCAAGGGAAATTGCAGAATGATTGCCATCAAAAGTGGTCTACATACCTGCAACAGTTTTACTTGAATATCAAGTATAAAAAGGGCAGCACCAATAATGTTGCAGATTGCCTCAGTCGACCACCGATCATGGCGCTAATGACCGTGCTCAACTCTTGCAGGCACGAGACTTCTGATTGGCCACTTCTCTACAAAAGCGACCCAGAATTCAGCCACACATACCAGACACTCTTGGAGGGTCGGCAAGTTGCAGATTTTCACCTCGAGGATGCCCTATTATGCCACCTCATTCACCTTTGTGTTCCTTCAAGCGAGCGTGCCAAGATGATTTGGGAAGCACACTACAGTCGAGCTGCTGGGCATTTCGGGGTCGATAAAATAGTGGCAGTACTGCAAAACTATTTCTATTGGCCGAATCTTCGACAGGATGTTGGGAAGTACATCCGATCATGTATTGCCTGTGCCATTGCCAAACCGGCCATTAAGAAGCACGGCCTCTATACCCCGTTGCCTACCCCTAGTCGACCTTGGGAATCCATCTCCATGGATTACATGTCAGGCTTTCCTTCCACTAAGCATGGAAATGACTGTGTTTTTGTGGTCGTCGACCGGTTCTCAAAGATGGCCATTATGATGGCCTGCAAGAAGAATATCACAACAGAAGCCACTGCTAAACTCTTCTTCGAACGAGTGTGGGTGCACTTTGGGATCCCACAGTCTATCATCTCAGATCGGGACAGTCGATTTCTCAGCACATTTTGGTCCAGTCTCTGGTCAATGCTGGACACCAAACTCACGGAGTCCACAGCCTTCCATCCTCAAACTGATGGCAGACAGAGGTTGTCAATAGGATGATTGTGCACATTCTGCGCATGTATAACTCAAAGCATCCACGCACATGGGACGAGAGCCTCCCCTATGTTCAGCACAGCTACAACCGAGCTCCCCACAGCTCCACTGGCCATAGCCCTTTTCAGGTGGGTTTGGGATTCCAGCCACTATGCCCCATTGATGTGACCATGCCACTTGCAGCTACTCACATGAATTCAGCTCATGTCCAGTCCGAAACAGATAAGGCCACTAGCTTCATTGAACGCATCCAACATATTCGCCAGCAGGTCCATGACATTCTTGAGAAATCAAATGCCAAGTATAAGCAGCAACATGATCAACATTGGGTGCCACACAAGTTTCAGGTGGGTGACAAAGTCTGGTTGCATTTGCAAAAGGAACGCCTTACTAGAGCCTATCGGAAATTGAGACCACTCCGATATCGTCCTTACACCATTACTAAGGCTATGGGAGACAATGCATTTGAGCTTAGCATTCCCCTATTCCTTGGCCTTCACCCAGTGTTCAATGTGGACCACCTTTGGCCATGCTTTCCACCATTACTAGACACATCCGACATTGCAGAACAGCTCCAACCCACATAATTAAGTCCATATTGCATGGAACAAGCTGCAACTGATCAAATCGTGGACACAGAGATCAAGAACACTCGCCAACAGAATATCCAATTATATCGAGTTGTCAAAGCAGGCCAACTCCTTCAGCAGGGCAAGTGGTTCACCAGGGAATAGGTTCAGCAGAAGTTTCCTCATCTCATGGAGGAGCTCAACGCAATGGGGACCATTGCTTCCTAAGGGGGGAGGAATGATCCAGCTGGATATTGGTGGCCACCTGCCAAGTCCACCTGGACCCCCACCATTGTCTTTCTCAGCATTTTCAGTTTCCTTAATTGTAGCACAACTTACTATTTTTAGCAGTTTTTCGCGTCCTAAACTTCCAGAGCCGTTTTGAGGCCCTAAACGATGTTTTTTGGGGAATCCAGGTGCAACATGGGTCCTTTCCATGGACCGATGTTGCTCGTTCCAACAATGATAGTGCTCGAATAGATCTTTCTAATGAGCTATTGTACGCGTCAAATGGAGATCATATGCTAAAGTTACGACCCCGGGAAGTTGATGTACCAACTTACCCCCAAACGGGGCCCACAGTTTGGCGTTTCATCTCCTAGGGTTAGGTTTTGGAATGTTAAGGGTTTTTCATTGTTTCTCAACATAAATAGGCCTTCGAGCCTCATTGTAACACAGTTCAGAGGCATGTAGCCATCACATCTCTTCTCAAAGATAAGCTACCATCGCCCTAGCTAGTTTATTTCCATTTCTGATTGTAAGCATATTTTAGTATTTTCCATTAATGAAATGAAGTATTATTTCCGCTGCATATTTTTGTATATGGTTATCTCTGTAATTTGTTGCGTTCCTGTTTAAATCTGGATCAATAGACCCATCTACTTTAAATTTCAATTTAAATAACCATCTGCAACCTATGGGTTGTTTACCATGAGGAAGCTTTACTAGATCCCAAGTATTGTTCTTAATAATATATTCATATTCCTCCTTCATTGCTTCCTTCCATTCAAAACTCTTACTAGCTTCATAAAAATAAGAAGGTTCTTCAATGTTTAACATACCATTCTTGAGCACACAATCCATATATCGAGCTCGTAACAGTTTCAGCTTAGCTAGATCTCCTGAGTGATGGGTTTTCAACTATTCTGTTGTGTTCTTCTCTTTGTGGACTGAACTTGATTTCTTCCTCTTTGTCCTGCTACTGTTGTTGTTCCTGTCGTTGTTGTTGCTGTTGTTGTTGTTGCTATTGTTGTTGCTGTTGTTGATTGATCCCTGTTTTAATATCCTCATCTAAAAGTAAGGTTACATGCCACTCTTCATTTTTTTGAACAGGATTTCCATCATCAACCTGTTCAAGGAATACTATGTCTCTCCTAACAAACACCTTGTGAGTAGAAGGATAAAACATTTTATAATACTTATACTCACTACAGTATCCAATGAAGGTACATTTAATGGTCTTCGAATCCAACTTCTTCCTGTTCTCTTTGGGAACATGCACAAAAGTTTTACAACCAAATACTCTAAGGTGACTTACTGCAGGCTTGAAGCCAAACAATGCTTCAAAATTGAGTTTTATAGTCAAGACTTTTAGTGGGACTCCTATTCTTCAAATACACTACAGTATTAATAGCTTCTACCCAAAAATCATTAGTTAGATTCTTACCTTTCAACATACTATGAGCACACTCCACCAGTGTTCTAGTTTTCCTCTCAGCTACTCCATTCTGTTGAGGAGTGTAAGGTGTTGTAAACTACTGTTGTATCCCATGCTCTTTGTAGTATTTGATGAAAACCCCTTTCTTGAATTCTCCACCTTGATTTGATCGAAGAATCCTGATGAACTTTCCTGAATGCTTCTCAATCGTGTTTCTAAATTGCTTGAAATACTCAAAAGCATGACTCTCTGTTTAAGAAAATATACCCGTTTGAATCTTTTACAATCATCAACAAAGATTAAAAAGTAGTAGGCCCCACCTAACAATCTTGTCTGCATAGGGCCACATAAATCAGTGTGTACAAGTTCGAGTATATACCTCTGTTTCCTATCTTAATAGCAGGAAATTCATCTCTATGTTGTTTACTCAATGCACATGCTTCATAATCAATATGCAACTTTTTCAAAACAGGAATACCATCTACTATACCTTTTTTCTGAAACAAAAGAAAGTCACTGAAATTGATGTGCCCAAGTTGTTGATGCCACAAATTTGCAGCAGACTTATCCAATGACATCAATGCTTGTTGTGGTGCACTTTTCACATCTAGTTTGTAGAGTCCTCCTATGCGAATACCTGTAGCAATAGGCTTCATCTGGTCCAACAAGTCTTTAATAATACAATGAGATTTAAAAAAATTATACCTTGAGATCCTGATTTGTAATCTTTGATACAAAAATAAGGTTCTTCTTAATACCAGGAACATACCACACATCAGATATATTCTAGATCTTTCCATCAAGTAGAGTAACAAGAACATCTCCATGTCCCTTGATCTCATACCCTCTATTATCTCCAAGGTATACTTTTACTCCAGTGTTTGCTTCTCTACAATTTCTGAACCATTGCTTTTTGCTTGTCATATGTGTGGAGGCTCCAGAATCTACGAACCAAATATCTTATTCATCCTCCTCAGTAGCTAAAGCAGTCTCAGCCTTAGCCATAAACAATCTGACATCCTAATTCTGATCTACATCTGCATCAGCCAAATGACTTGCATGTCTTCTCTGCTTGTACCTCTCCCCATCTGCCGTTTTCTTATGGAAAAATTTTGCAATATGGCCTATCTTACCACAATAAAAGCATTTAAAAGCAGAGTCATGTTTATGCGAGGTCATACCTTGTGGTGTCCTTGTTCTTGATGCACTATCTCTCTTGTGATCAGCCACTCTTTCCCCTTTGGCTTAAACTTTGTCATCAATGCAAGATCTAAATTTTGAGGTTTGAGAGACAACCTCCATTCCTCTTCTTGTAGAAAAATCCCAGTGAGCTCTTCAAAGCCTGAAGGCTTTTCTCTTCAATTCAATCTGGTTATAAACATCTGATAATCATCTGTCATGTCGTTCATGGTAATTATCACCAAATCATCATTTGCCACGGTCTGACCGATATTGGTTAGTTTATCTTTAACTTACTTTATCCGGGATATGAATGAAGAAATAAACTCATTCTCCTCCATCTTGATTGAGATAATCTTCTTCCTGAGGTACAAGGTTCAACTAGTGTTCTTGATCTCATACATCTCTTTGAGAATTGTCCAGATGTAATTCATTGTCTTGCAATCCCGAATGTGAGGGATGATGCAATCCTTGACTGGTAACATAAGTAGCACCTTTGCCTTCATCTCCCTTTTCTCCTAGTCTTGAATTGTTCTATTTGATCCACCGGTTGTAGTAGTCGGCCTGACTTCATCACCAGTGGCAATGCCATAGGCATTTTGTCCCTCAAGCAGAGTCTCGAGCTTAAATTTCCAATTTGTGTAATTGGAACCATCAAGCTTATTACTCTCATTGAGATAAGCTTCAGCGATTTGATTATTCATCTTGAATGAATAAAATATTCAACAATTTAAGCAACCCTCAAATGTTATGTTATGCCCCTATAATACTAGTGATTCCCCCATTACTATTGTCATTGTATCCCTTATTGTTATTATTGTGCCCCTATTGTCCCCATATTGTTATTAGTATGCCCCATAGAAACCCACTATTGTTATTTTTGTGCCCTTATGTTATTACTGTTATGTCAGCTTGATTAAATTATGACCCCTTACACTCCTATATATCAAAGGGAGGTTTAGTCATTTGAATCATCCAAGAATTATTCATTTGTATAATTTAAAGGAGGTTGACCCCTTGAAGAGGCTGAATTCTAAGGCGTTGATCTATATTTTTATCTTTTTGTGAGTTGGTTTCCTAACATTTGGTACTAGAGCTTTGGATTCTAGGGTTTTGCTGCTCCAAATAGATCATCGTGGAATTTTGGCTATAAAAATTTATCTGCGATGTTTCAGAAGTGAAAAAAAATTGTTTGAGAAAAAATCGTGCTGAAACTTGGGTCTGAATTTCAGAGTTTGTCTCACTATATTTGTGGAGATATGATCTGAGGAATTTAGGGTTTTGCAAGCTCCAAAATTTAAACTAAAATAGGTCATCGTGGGATTTTCACTATAAATCTTTCGCTACAAAGTTTTAGAAGCTAAAACAAAAACCCATTTGAGAAAAAATCAGTCTGAACCTCGGTTCCAAATTTCAGGTCCTATCTCACTAGATGTTCAGAGATATAGTCTAAGGAAGTTAGGCTTTTTGCAGACCCCCGAATTACATTCCAAATAGGTCACCTAGGGAAAATTGCCATAACTTTGGTTTTGAGCATCATATTAAAATTTCGTCAGAATTTTCAAAAAGAGAACTTGTAGTTTTACGTGTATCAGTATTAGGTACTAAGGTCGAAACAGTGACACGTGGCATGTCGTACAAGTTCTCTCTACTGAACTAGTTTATAATTAGGTCACTGTGGGAGATTTGGCATAACTCTTCCTTGGAGAATCCAATCTTGATCAGACTCACGGGGTTAGAAATAGGACTCAAAGGGCTACCACAAGATGGAATTTCAGTTATTCGATATCTGCGGTTACAGAGTTACAATAGATTCAATATCGAGCTCTTACAAAGTGAAAAAATGTGTATTGTTTTTAAATTTTGCATTAGATTGGTTTGAAAATTTATTTTGAAGGAATTAAAAGTGAATAGTGAAGAATTATTAGCACTAAGTAATGCCCCCAATAAAGAAAATGGAAACACCTAGTAGGAAACCTGAAAGCTCTAACATGACTTATGAAGAAGAGGAAGAAATGCAACATGATATATCAAAATTACAAGACCATGTACAACAAATTTCATTCTCACTAAAGGTGAACGAATCCAAGATAAATGGTGTTGAAACTAATATAAATGGCATGCACGTTGAGATGGAAGCTAAGATGGATGGTATGGAAACTAAGATGAATGGCATGGATGATAAGATGGAAGAATTAAAGATAAATTTGAATAAGTTGCTACAGGAAATGATCACTAATGGTGAAAGGGTAGTAAAGGAAACTCAAGAGGAGCACATTGAGGAATTCCAAAAATTGAACATAAGGGTAAAAGATATTCCAGAGGAGCATAGGATCAATGTGTTCATAGGGACTCTAAAGGATAATATCCAACATGAGGTTCGCCTTTGGGAACTTGATTCATTGGAAAAGGCATTCAGGTTAGTAAGAAAAATGGAAAGCAAAATTATGGCAACGAAGAAGCCTACCACACACAGCTATAAAGATGGAAGTGTTGTTTCCCCTAGCCTTCCACAACCTACAAGGTTGACACCACAACGATTATAAGAAAAAAGAGTAAAAAGGGCCTTGTTACAGTTGTGATAGCAAGTATACTAAAGCTCATAAGTGTGCTAAGAATAAATTATTCTACATAGATTGTGAAGAGGAGGAAGAAAAGGAACAAGAAATGTTAAAAGAAGAAGATATACTGCATGAAAAAACCCTAGATAAAGAAGAAATGAATCCAACCATATCTTGTAATGCATTGGTTGGAATTACCACTCCTCAAACTATCAAGATAGAAGGTCATATCAAGAAAAAAAAGGCAATAGTGTTGATTGATTCAGGAAGTACCCATAATTTTATCCATTGTAAGATAGCAAAGGAATTGAATTGCTTGCTATATCCAGCACTAGAGTGTCAAGTGATGGTTGTAAGTGGAGGAACCATAAATTTCTCTGGAAAGTGCCATAATATCAAGTTATCCATGGGAGAATATGTATTGAATAGCCCAATGCTTTCCATTCCAATGGGTGGTGCTGATGTTGTACTAGGAGTCCAATGGCTACAATCCTTGGGTACAATGGCTTTTAATTTTCAAGAACTTTTCATGAAATTTTGTGTGGAAGGAAAGGAAGTTGAATTAAGGGGTATTACAGGGAAACTATGAAAGATAATCAGCTCTAATGGTATGAAAAAGCTTCCAAAAAAGGAACAACGAGGTGTAATTGCACAATTATGTTCACTAGAGGTTCCCACATCGAAATCATCTATTCTCTAGATCTCCAAGGTATTTGAGACTCCCAAAGGTCTCCCACCTATTCCTGATCATGATCATGGTATTCATTTGATTCCAGGAAGTGTTCCTCCAAACATCAAGCTATACAAATATCCCTATGCCCAAAAGAGTGAAATTAGATGTATGGTTGCAGAAATGCTAGAGGCTGGTATATATCAACCTAGTCAAAGTTCTTTATCTACTTCAATAGTATTGGTGCACAAGAAGGATGGATCATGGCGCATGTGTTCGGATTATAGGGAGCTCAACAAGCTCACTATTAAAGATAAATTTTCCATTCTTGTCATTGATGAATTATTGGATGAATTGCATGGATCAGTTTACTTCACCAAGTTGGATCTTTGTTCAATATATCATCAAATCATAATGAAGACTAAAGACATTCCAAAAACAACATTTAGAACTCATGAGGGTCATTATGAATTTTTGGTCATGCCTTTTAGCCTTACCAATGCACCTTCTACATTTCAAGGTTTGATGAATTCTGTTTTCAAAGCCTTCCCTAGAAAATTTTTATTAGTATTTTTTGATGATATACTAATCTACAGCAATTCTTGGAAGGATCATGTTGAACAGGTTGACAGGGTGATCAAACTATTGGAGGAGAAACAATTATATGCAAAAAGCTCCAAATGTTTCTTTGGAGTACAAGAGGTGGAATATCTGGGTCATATTGTATCTCATGAAGGTGTTAAGGTGGACCCTAGCAAAACTAAATCCATTAAGGAATGGAAAATCCCCACATCCATAAAGCATCTACAAGGACTTCTCGGGTTGACAAGGTATTATCGCAAGTTTGTTAAGAATTATGGGAGAATAGCAGTGCCTCTAACAACATTATTGAAGAAAGATGCATTTTCATGGACTCCAAAAGCAACAAAGGCCTTCGAACATATTAAAAAGGCAATGCACCAAGCACCAGCCTTAGTTACATTGGATTTCGCAAAAACCTTTATTGTGGAATGTGATGCTTCAAGAAATGGAATTGGTGCAGTTTTTTATGCAAGATGAAAGACACATTTCCTTATAAAGTCATCTAATCAAGGGAAAGTATGTACACAAAGCTATTTATAAGAAGGAAATGTTGGTAATACTACATGCACTTAAGAAATGGCGACCCTTCCTAATGGGAAGACACTTCAAGGTAAAAACGGATCATGATAGTCTTAAATACTTTTTAGAACAAATATTATCCTATGAAGAGCAACAAAAATAGGTCACAAAGATGTTGGGTTATGACTTTGAAATCATCTACAAAAAAGAGAAGCAAAATGTTGTGGCTGATGCACTCTCAAGAAAGGATGAGGATGTGGAAGCATTGTTTCACTACAAAGTTTTAGAAGCTAAAACAAAAACCCATTTGAGAAAAAATTAGTCCGAACCGCGGTTCCAAATTTCAAGTCCTATCTCACTAGATGTTCAGAGATATAGTCTAAGGAAGTTAGGCTTTTTGCAGACCCCCAAATTACATTCCAAACAGGTCACCTAGGGAAAATTTCCATAACTTTGGTTTTGAGCATCATATTGAAATTTCGTCAGAAGTTTCAAAAAGAGAACAACTTGTAGTTTTACGTGTATCAGTTTTAGGTACTAAGGTCGAAACAGTGACACGTGGCATGTCGTACAAGTTCTCTCTACTGAACTAGTTTATAATTAGGTCACTGTGGGAGATTTGGCATAACTCTTCCTTGGAGAATCCAATCTTGATCAGATTCATGGGGTTAGAAATAGGACTCAAAGGGCTACCACAAGATGGAATTTCAGTTATTCGAGATCTGCGGTTACAGAGATACAATAGATTAAATATCAAGCTCTTACAAAGTGAAAAAAAGTGTATAGTTTTTAAATTTTGCATCAGATTGATTTGAAAAATTATTTTGAAGGAATTAAAAGGGAATAGTGAAGAATTATTAGCACTAATTAATGCCCCCAAGAAAGAAAATGGAAACACCTAGTAGGAAACCTGAAAGCTCTAGCATGACTTATGAAGAAGAGGAAGAAATGCAACATGATATATCAAAATTACAAGACCAAGTACAACAAATTTCATTCTCACTAAAGCTAAATGAATCCAAGATGAATGGTGTTGAAACTAATATAAATGGCATGCATGTTAAGATGGAAGCTAAGATGGATGGTATGGAAACTAAGATGAATGGCATGGACGATAAGATGGAAGAATTAAAGATAAATTTGAATAAGTTGCTACAGGAAATGATCACTAATGGTGAAAGGGTAGTAAAAGAAACTCATGATGAGAACAAAAGAAATGCTAATCATGATTTCATAGACTCTAATGTTGGATTGAAGACCCACCATGTTCCAAAAATTGATTTGAGGAAGTTTGATGGCAAGGATCCCGGAACATGGATACAACAGATGGAGCAATTTTTCGATCTCCATAATGTGCAAAACACACAAAAGGTACATATTGCAACTTTATATTTGGAACCAAATCAATTTGTATGGTATTGATGGCTTTTCTCTCATAAACAAATTGTCACTTGGGCAATTTTTACGGAAGAAATGATAGCACATTATGAGGATACAAAAAGCAACACCTTTTTTAGCCAATTGATAAATCTCAAACAAAAGTTCAATGATGGAGCACATTGAGGAATTCCAAAAATTGAACATAAGGGTAAAAGATATTCCAGAGGAGCATAGGATCGATGTGTTCATAGGGACTCTAAAGGATAATATCCAACATGAGGTTCGCCTTTGGGAACCTGATTCATTGGAAAAGGCATAATTATAATTATTGTCATTACATTTACTTCAGTCTTGATTCATCTTAATTCTAGATCTACCAAGAATAAGGGTGAATATCCATTGTTAAGAATCTTGTTATATTGTAGATCAAATTTTTCTGTGCGGATTAATTAAATTAAAACTGGTTAGTCAATATTTATTTTAATTTATATGGTAAAATAGATCTAAATCTATAAATATTATTTATATGTTGTCAATAGTTGCACACGGAAGACATGAATTGGCAAATAACGCTAGAGGAGCTCACAGGTGCGGATCACCAGGAGCTCTTATAAGCAAATACCCCACTTTGGCTTCACATTAAACTCCCATAATAAATAGATACACTTAGTTAAGGATAGTAAATCAAATCCCTGAATGATAGGAACTAAATTTCCAAGAAAAGCACAATCATAACTAAGTAACAATAATTACCTAATCTCCATTAATTCTAACACTCCCCCTTAATCGAGAAAGGGTTCTTAAACACACCTAACATGTCCCTAAACAAATCAAACTTCAGTCTTCCCAGAGGCTTAGTAAATATATCAGCCATATTATCACAAGAATTACAATATTCAACACAAATCTCTTTGGGATGCACCTTCTCCTTGACAAAATGAAATTGTGTGTCTATGTGCTTAGTGTTCTTATGAAACATGGGATTGTAGGCCAGTTTGATGGAACTTTGATTATCGCAATTGATAATTGTAGCTTCTATCTGTTCTACTCCTGCATCTTGGAGAAGTTTGCGCAGCTAAATTGCCTCACATGTTGCTGCACACATAGCTTGATATTATGCTTCTGCTGAGGATAATGCCTTGCTGCACCAAGAGATGACCCCAAACACAATGCTGAAGGCATAACCTATAATTGATTTTCTATCATTTAAATTTCTCACCCAATCAAAGTCTGTATAACCTGTCAAACTAATATGAAATGAGTCAGAATACAAAATACCAAAGTCTGAAGTTCCTTGCAGATACCTCAGCACTCCTTTCGCTGCAATCCAATGGTTCTCATGAGGTCGAGTCATGAACTGACTCAAAACACTCACTGCATAAGCTAGATCTGGTCTCGTCATAGTCAAATAGATAAGACTACCAACCAACTATCTGTACAATGTTGCATCTGCATATTTCGAACCATCATCCACCTGAAGTTTGCTATTTTGTTGTAAAGGCACAAATGCAGCCTTGCACTCATCCATTTTAAATTTAGTCAACAAACTCTTAGCATACTTATCGTGGAACAAGAAATTTTGGTTTGAATCTCTCCAAACTTCTAGACCCAAACAATAATGCATTTCTCCAAGGTCCTTCATCTCAAATTTCTGTGATAAATGCTACTTGATTTCTTCAATGAGATTGTCTACACTCCCTATCATGATCAGATCATCTACATATAAAGAAATCAACACTATATGTCCCTCATCATTAAACACAATATACAAATTGGGATCATTTTTCCTCCATTTATAACCATGCCTGAGGAAAAATGAATCAATTTTTTTGTACCAGGATCGATGAGCCTGCTTTAAACCATATAAATCTTTCTTTAATCTACATACTAATTGCTCTTCTCCCTTCTTAACAAACCCCTCAGGCTGCACTACGTATACTTCTTCTTTTAAATCTCCATTTAAAAAAGCAGATTTAACATCTAATTGATGTATTTTCCAATGATGCTTAGTGGCTAAAGCAATAATTAGTCTAATGGTATTCATACAGGGGCAAATGTTTCCTCAAAATCAATACCTTCTTTCTGGGAATATCCCATTGCAACCAACCTTGCTTTATGCTTATCAATAGACCCATCTACTTTAAATTTCAATTTAAATAACCATCTGCAACCTATGGGTTGTTTACCATGAGGAAGCTTTACTAGATCCCAAGTATTGTTCTTAATAATATATTCATATTCCTCCTTCATTTCTTCCTTCCATTCAAAACTCTTACTAGCTTCATAAAGATAAGAAGGTTCTGCAATGTTTAACATACCATTCAAAGGCATTGATCTATATTTTTATCTTTTTATGAGCTGGTTTCTTAACATGTTAAAAAAATACCCTGATCACTGAGAATTTTCTTCGCAAAAAAATTGCCCTGAATAATACTAATTCCTCAAATTTCAATTCCAGATCTTTTTTTTTTTAAGGGATCACTCCAAAATTCTAATAAGAAATAAGCACCCCCTTTTTTTTTTAAATAAGGAGCCCTCCAATTAACAAAAAATCCAATATTTTTTTTTTTAAATTAAAGCTTTGAAAAAACTTCAATTAAAAAGAAAAATTGTCTGAGCGATGATTATTTCTTCACCACCATGGGGAGGAGGAGGAACATCAAAGCTCTCACTTGACGCTACCACAGTCACCAAGCTTCTCTTGGTCAATAAACTTCCTCTGCGCAAATGACAGAGCACCCACAGTCTCCATGCGCAACCCCTTCAACATAGCAACTATCTGAAAGATAGGTCTAGCCAACACAGCCCACGCAGTAATGTTGGGCAAACTCCTCGCGGTCTTCCAAATGTTGTTGTAGCCTACTCTTCCTTGTAGCTCTAATAGAATTGTATTGACCTCCACGCAGCAGTCAAATGGGAAAAGATAAAATCCCTCCAATCAAGGCCACCTTCATGGTCTTCGCCAGATTGGCCGTAGCTAAAGAGGATGGGGTCTTGGCATTCGATTTGGTGAAGATATGGTAGAATTTAATATTCCTCCAAGGCTGAGGTCATATGGGCCTATGCCAACTAGGATATTTTTCCTCCATGTAGCTACGCAATAAAACAAAAACATACAGACTTCTTCCTCCTTCTCAACACAAACCTCCTACAATGGTGAGAGCTCCTTTCACTCTCGCAAACTACACAACAGGCAGTGCCATTCACCATGCCCACCGGCTCCTTCAAACAACAAGGCTTGGCTCCTCACGTGGCAAGGCTGAGGTAATCTCCCCCTTCTGCAGGCAACCTCCTCAAAAGAAAATGCAATCCATCATTTTCCACACAACTTCCAGGTACACGCAGCCTTTAAAAAAAACGTAGCTAGCACAATCGTCACAGCTATTTACCTCGGATCCGTGACTAGTCGCTGAGGTACAACAAAATATTGTGACGATGCAGCAAATTGAAAATGAGTGTAGTCTCCAAGAGTATCGGCGTGATTACTCTTCAGCTCCCCACGATGACATCGCGTTCCTCAACTTAGCGTGCAGGCTTCTCCTTCCTATAGCTCTGGTACCATGTCAACAATTGCACATGGAAGACATGAATTAGCAAACAATGCTAAAGGAGCTCATAGGTGCAGATCACCAAGAGCTCCTACAAGCAAATACGCCGCTTAGGCTTGACACTAAACTCCCATAATAAATACGAAAAAGGTACTCCTTGACTGAAATGGTCAAGCGGTTCTCTCAAGTATCATTTTCTACCTTTTCAGGCTTGAGAGACACAAACGTACGAAAAGGGACCATGTGGAGTTTTCTTTTACGTGTCTTTTTCAAACTCTCTAAACATGAAAAAGATATCGAGTTACACCTTTGTTGGACCCGTTAAACTATTAAACAACATCGGATTTGTCATCATGACAAACATGAGCTTCTCCTTCCTAGGGCTCGTTAAACTTACTAGGTCAGATTCATCCGAAGGATGAACTTACAATGCAAGCATATACTATCCCCTTCAAGCTTGCGATTAAAAAATAATTGGGGTACCTACCAGAAATTGTCGCGTAAAATTTGGAAATCTACCAGTTGTGTCGGCAACTCACTCTTGAACATGACACTTTTTGCTTCATGTCGGGTTGGGATATCCTCCTTTGTGTCGTTGACCTTCCTAGGTTGGGCTGTTTATTTTTTTCCTTCCATTTGATCTCTGCCACATCATCATGAACACTGATCCCATGGATCCAAAAGCTACCAAACTTCTAGTTGTGTCACCGATATGTTCAAGAGTTGTCCTTCTCCAGTTACACTTACCTTTGTTTCTTTGTATTGCCCAAAATCATTTTTCATGGTTTTGTCTCATGTCAATGTTGTGGGAAACATTATGGCCCTCCTTTTACAAGGTCATTTCCGTCAACTTCAGCTCATTATCCTGGAAGTTAACCGAGAGACTCCCTTCCAGCACCTTAGAGCTTGCATGCCCTAATGGCAAGTGCTTTGCAATCGACAACAAGTTCACATCATTAGCTTTGGATCGAGTGATTTCACGGGTGTTTGAGTTCAGTTCCTCTATTCACATTTTGTGGATTGTGCTGATAGTACCTTGAGGACCATTGTCATTATTGGTGGTTTCTCTCACGCTTGTTAACAGTTTACATCATTGACTGGTAATCAAGCGACTTTCTAGCATGTTTGACATCAACACATCTATTCACATGTTAGAATTTGTACTTTGGTCGGGTCATGTTGGAGTGCAAGACCCTGGACTCAAATCACAAAAGTCTAGGTTGGGAAGTCATGTGACATGGTTAAGTTAATATGCATGTCTCTTTCATATGGATGGCTGTGACCATACCATGAGTTATCATATGTGATCCTTCTCATTATTAGATGGCTACGACAATACCTTGGTTTCATTATGATCCTCTTTGACGGATGGTTGCACCCATGCTTGGATCTATTCACATTATCATTCTCTAGATGGTTGCTTCCATGCCACGATTCATGTATCATTTGAGAGAGTTCTCAGTTATGTATATGTATCTGTACTTCTTGCAGGTTTTTCGAGGGCAGACTACGGTTCCCCGCACTAATTCAAAAATAATTTCATCCCTCACTCTAGTTGGGCCTTCATGATTTAGGGGGCATCTATTACACAAAATTTTGTCACTATCCCTATACTCCTCATTCCTTGATCCTCGAGGACCTCTATAGTGGACACCACATGCTTTGCCTTTATGAAGAAACTCCCATTGTGTCCCTCTTCATGAGCAGATCAATTCCCTTTTACAGGATTTCCCATGAAACTTCTATTTTTCCTAGTTTACAAGACCGGAACTAATGGCCTTTGTCTCTCCCGCGCTGATGTGTAGATATTAGCACTATCCCTAGCATCGACTGGAGCGACTGAGCTGTGTTCTAGTCACACCAGTCCTGTTATGGAAAGTTTTTTAAATTAAGAGTCGAAGCTTCCAGCTCTAGAAGCTTTGTAATAGAAGTCTGGTAAATGGTTTGGTTGGATTGGGTCGAGGATGTCAGTTCGGGCTCCTTTCCCCTTTAAAGATTAAACTATCTCAAGGGATAAGACCTTCTCCCATGACAAGAGGATCCATCTCCCATCTATTCATCCTATATAAACCTCCCTTTTTCCCAAGCATAAGCTAGTGTTAAGTGTTAGTGTTGGAGTGTTGATGTTGGTGTGCTAGTGCTATTTTGGTTTGGAGTAAACAACAAGCTATCCATTAATGTAGCTATCTAGTTGTGTGAGGGAGAAGTGTGATTTGGTTTGGAGTGAAGCCTAAACGGAAGATCCTTAAAACTATTGTTGATTGAGGCCATCATGGAATGCTAGTAGAAGTGTGTGTGAACCTAGTCTTGTCAGAGGTGAACCGCAACGTCAAGACAATGGTTGTAATATCTTCTTGATATCAATATATATGCAACTATCGATTGATTTCCTACATGATTTTTCATCTCACATATTCATGGATTAATGTTTCTTGACTTGTTAAGTAGGCTAAATTACAATTTGTCTATCATCACGGTTGTTGTTTGTTGTTGTTTACTTGTTTCAGGTGCTTGAATAAGGAAGCAAGATATAGTTGGAGTGAGCGAGCAAGGACATCATCAAACGGGATAAGCGTACTAAGAGGTAAGCCCTTTTAATTGGTTCTAACCTAAGGAAATGTTCCATAGAATGTATTTGTTGTGGCTAGACTCATTATCAAGCTAGAGGAATTTATTTGTGTCTACACTTATAATTTTACTTCACCACACTTCATGTGTTATGTGTGAGGTAGTTAGGCATGCCACCAATAATTGTCGTGAGATTTTTCGTCTCAAACCTTTGGTTCATGAAACGTTCCCTAATTCAAAGATCCCTAAGGTCCAAGTTATCTTACTGAGACCAACCAAGAACTCAAAGTGTTGCACACAAATCACCCTTGTGCCTTGTGCGATCATTATGGTCATTATTCCCGTTGTTTCCCTCGTCTCAACAAATTTTTTGATTTTATTCAAGCTCTTTGCAAGTACAAGGCCACTCGTAGTGGATAATCTACTCCTCTACCTATGGATTCTAGTACCACTAGTACAATATAATTTCAATATTTTTCTGTTTAGAATACATATTTAAATACATAAATAGATTCAGTATCTTAAAAAATTCTAGGACTATTCGAATTATGCAGATTAAATAATTTAAATTCAAACTTTTAAAAATATTTGTTCGGTTTTGATGGAAATTAACTAGAAAAATAGTTGTGAAAAAGGTCATTTAGTCTATAAATTAGACTACCTCTTTATTCCTTAGTATAGTGATATAAATTTAATGCTTACTAAACATCGATAGGTATCAAACCATGATATGTATCAAAACACCTACTTTACGGTACATCTCACATTGAAAATATTAAAATAATAATAATAACAATAACAATTAATTGAATTATGATTTTATTTTAAGTCATAATTATTATCATTACATTTAGTTCAATCTTGATTCATCTTAACTCTAGATCTACCAAGAATAGGGGTGAATATCCATTGTTAAGAATCTTGTTATATTGTAGATCAATTTTTTATGTGTGGATTAATTAAATTTAAAAACGATTAGTCAATATTTATTTTAATTTATATGGTAAAATAGATCTTAATTTATAAATATTATTTATATGTTGTCAACAGTTGCACATGGAAGACATGAATTGGCAAACGACAGTAGAAGAGCTCACAGGTGTGGATCACCAGGAGCTCCTACAGGCAAATACGCCACTTAGGCTTCACATTAAACTCCCATAATAAATAGATACACTTAGTTAGGGATAGTAAATCAAATCCCTGAATGATAAGAACTCAATGTCCAAGAAAAGTACAATCATAACTACGTAACAATAATTACCTAATCTCCATTAATTCTAACACTCCCCCTTAATGGAGAAAGGGTTTTTAAACACACCTAACATGTCCCTAAACAAATCAAACTTCAGTCTTCCTAAAGGCTTAGTAAATATCTCAGCCATATTATCACAAGAATTACAATATTCAACGCAAATCTCTTTGGACTGCACCTTCTCCCTCACAAAATGAAATTGAGTGTCCATGTGCTTAGTGTTTTTATGAAACATAGGATTGTAGGCCAATTTGATGGAACTTTGATTATCGGAATTGATAACCATAGCTTCTGTCTGTTCTTTTCCTGCATCTTGGAGAAGTTTGCGCAGCCAAACTGCCTCACATGTTGCTGCACACATAGCTTGATATTCTGCTTCTACTGAGTATAAGGCTACAGTATGTTGCCTCTTGCTGCACCAAGAGATGACCCCGGACACAATATTGAAGGCATAACCTGTAATTGATCTTCTATCATCTAAATTTCCCGCCCAATCAGAGTTTGTATAACCTTTCAAACTAACATCAAATGAGTCAGAATACAAAATACCATAGTCTGAAGTTCTTGCAGATACCTCAGCACTCCTTTCACTGCAATCCAATGGTTCTCATGAGGTCGAGTCATGAACTAACTCAAAACACTCACTGCATAAGCTAGATCTGGTCTCGTCATAGTCAAATAGATAAGACTACCAACCAACTATCTGTAAAATGTTGCATCTGCATATTTTGAACCATCATCCACCTAAAGTTTGTTGTTTTGTTGTAAAGGCACAAATGCAGCCTTGCACTCATCCATTTTAAATTTAGTCAACAAACTCTTAGCATACTTACCCTGGGACAAGAAAGTTTGGTTTGAATCTCTCCAAACATCTAGACCCAAACAGTAATGCATTTCTCCAAGTTCCTTCATCCCAAATTTCTGTGATAATTGCTGCTTGATTTCTTCAGAGATTGTCTGCACTCCTTGTCATGATTAGATCATCTACATATAAATAAATCAACACTATATGTCCCTCATCATTAAACACATTATACAAATTGGGATCATTTTTGCTCCGTTTATAACCATGCATGAGGAAAAATGAATCAATTTTTTCGTACCAGGATCTAGGAGCCTGCTTTAAACCATATAACGCTTTCTTTAATCTACATAATAAATGCTCTTCTCCCTTCTTAACAAACCCCTCAGGCTGCACTAAGTATACTTCTTCTTTTAAATCTCCATTTAAGAAAGCAGATTTAATATCTAATTGATGTATTTTCTAATGATGCTTAGTGGCTAAAGCAATAATTAGTCTAATGGTATTTAGTTTTGCAACAGGGGCATATGTTTCCTCAAAATCAATACCTTCTTTCGAGGAATACCCCTTTTCAACCAACCTTGCTTTATGCTTATCAATAGACCCATCTACTTTAAATTTCAATTTAAATAACCATCTGCAACCTATGGCTTGTTTACCATGAGGAAGCTTTACTAGATCCCAAGTATTATTCTTAATAATAGATTCATATTCCTCCTTCATTGCTTCCTTCCATTCAAAACTCTTATTAGCTTCATAAAAATTAGAAGGTTCTGCAATGTTTAACATACCAATCATGAGCGCATAATCCCTATATCAAGCTCATAACGGTTTCGGCCTGACAGATCTCCAGAGCGGTGGGGGTTCAACTATTCTGCTGTGTTCTTCTCTTTGTGGATTGAACTCGATTTCTTCCTCTTTATCCTACTGTTGTTGTTGTTGTTGTTGTTCCTATTGTTGTTGTTGTTGTTGTTGTTGCTGTTGTTGTTGCTGATTGATAATTCACAAAACATCAATTTTGGATTAGAACTTACTTCAGAAGAAAGCATTGCATTTATCATATTATTGCATAGATATAAAAATGTTTTCACTTGGAAATATGATTTTTTGAAAAACATATGATACATCTATCACACAACATACAATCCCGATGATATCTAAAGAAAAACCAGTACAGCAGAAATTAAGGAAGATTCATCCTAACTTAGAGAATCAAATAAAGGCTAAATTAAACAAACTCTTGAAATTTAAGATAATTTTTCCTGTTAGACATTCAAATTGGGTGTCCAACATGGTCCTAGTAAGGAAGAAAAATGGTGACATCAGAATTTGTATTGATTTCAGAAATCTTAATAAAGCAAGTCAAAAGGATAACTTCCATTTACCTACCATGGAGCAAACTCTCCATTCAGTAGTTGGTTCTGAATTAATGTCCTTCTTAGATGGTTTTTCAGGGTATAACCAAATTTTGGTCCACCCTGATGACAGACTTAAGACTACCTTTAGAGCCAAGTGGGGAACTTATGCCTATCAAAAAATGCCTTTCAGATTAATAAACGTTGGCGCTACATTTCAAAGAGCAATGGACATCGCATTCAAAGACCTAATCAACAAATCAGTAGTTGTCTATTTGGATGACATTACTACTTTCTCTAAGAAAATATCAAATCATTTACATGACTTGAAACGAATCTTTGAGCGCTGTAAAAGGTATGGTATTTCACTTAATCCTAAGAAGTTCTTTTTTGCTCTTGACCAAGGTAAACCCTTGGGTTTCATTGTCTCAAAGGATGGTATTTATATTGATCCAAATAAAATCAAAAAGATTTATAAAATTCCATTTCCACATAATAAAAAAACAACGCAATCATTTTTAGGCCAAATTAATTTTGTAAAAAGATTTGTCCCGAATTTTTCACAGATTGTTTTACCATTACAAACCATGATCAAGAAAAGCTCAGTGTTTAAATGGGGACATATAGAAAAGGAAGCTTTTGATTAAATCAAGCAAGCAATCATAAATGCTCCTGCATTAAAAAATCCTAATTTTTCAAATCATTTCATTCTATATACTCTTGCATCTGATTTATCTTATGCAGCAGTGCTTACAAAAATCAATGATCAAAACTTGGAAGCACCAATTTCATTTTATAGTTCAGACCTTCAAGGTGCTGAACTTAATTACCCTGAAGTTGAAAAACAAGCCTTTGTTGTATATAAAGCCAGTAAACACTTCAGGCCCTTTCTCTTAAAGGCTCATACAAAAGTTATAGTCCCTTTTTCAACAGTAAGACAGTTACTAGTTCGAAGGGAATTGGGAGAAAAGAGGGAAAATTGGGTCACAGCATTAGAAGAATATGATTTGGACATAAAACCAACAAAGATTGTCAAAGGCCAAGGTTTTTGCAAGCTGTTAGTAGGAGCTTCTAATATTTAGGAACATGAAGGTACAAATGATATTGAAGAGATCAATGAGATAAGTACTATTAATCCTGAATCCCAATATGTAAATTTGATATTCTATTTGAAAAATGGATATGCTCCTTGTAATCGTTCCTACAAAAACAAGTGTGCCATAAGAATAAAGGTAAAAAACTTCATAATTGTTGATGATGTGTTGTTTAGACGGAATTATGATTCAATTTTGTTAAGATGCTTAGAAAAACCTGAAGCGCAAAAGGTCTTGCAGGAACTACATGATGGTCCGGTAGGAGGACATTTTGGAGCTGATACAACAGCCCACAAAATCATTTGTGTTGGGTATTACTAGCCCACCTTATTTAGAGATACTCATGAATATGTAAGGAAATGCCAAACATGTCAAACTAGTGGTGGAAGACAAAGGAAGCTAGCTTTTCCTTCGCAACCAATCAACATTGAACAGCCATTTGAACAATGGGGATTGGATATCATTGGAGAAATTATTCCACATTCATCCAAGCAACACAGGTATATCCTTACAACTACCAATTACTTTACTAAGTGGGTGGAAGCAATTCCTTTAAAAATAGCAAACTCTGAGGCAATCATTGAATTCATAGATCAGTTCATCATTGCCAGGTTTGGTGTCTCGAACGCTCTTATTTTTTATAATGCATATTACTTCTCTGGTAATTCTATACTTGAATTTGCTATCAAAAGAGGATTCAAATTGAAATATTTTGCAAACTACTACCCTCACAGTAATGGTTTAGTAGAATCTACCAATAAAAATCTTATCAAAATCATTAAGATAACTATTAAGCAGAATCATAAGAACTGGCATAAATCTTTGATATTTGCATTATGGGCAGACCATATAACATAGAAGGCCTCAATAGGAACTTCTCCATTTAATCTAGTGTATGGAAAGGAGGTTGTCATACCATCAAATTTAATACTTCCATCACTAGCCTTAGTGAAGTTTATTGAAGAAAATCCCTCATCTTCTATTCAATTAAGACATGATCAGATCCTGAAACTAGAGGAAGAAAGGGAGAAAGCCTGAATTACACATGCAAAGCATCAACAAATTATTAAGTCTTGTTTTGATACAACTTCAACCGGCTCAAAACATTTACAGACTGGTGATCTAGTTTTGAAATGGGACAAAGCCCATGAGGATAAAGGAAAACACAATAAGTTTCAGAAAATGTGGCTTGGACCATTCCAAATCAGTGAAAAGATAGGCCCATCTAAATTCATATTACAAGATCTATCAGGAAAGAGAAATTCTCTTCTAGTCAATGGCTTTATTTTGAAAAAATTCTTCAATTGAGGAGGTAACCCCTTCTCACTTTGTAAATATTCAATTTCCAACTATATTTGTGTGAATAATTAGTTATTCTTGTCTTAGGAAATAAAGTTGTAAATAGCATTCTATTGGCCTTTACTAATTTAAAAATTCACTCAAAAGAAAATACTCTTAATATTTACTTTTGATAGATGGAAGCCTTGAAGGAAAAGAAAATTCTAGGGAATTAGGTATAATTGAATTCTGAAAACCCATTTCATTTTTGAAATCTTCTCAAAACTTTAAAAAACTATAAATAATTCTAAAGTTTTAGAAGCCTAAAAATGGTTATCAATACAAAGCAAAGACTGATTCAATCTTAGCATCTTCAACTCTCAAAATGTCATCCATGTTCTCTTAAGGAGAAAATTATTCACCCCATCCATCAAAGTTTATGATTTTTCAGAGTGTAATTCTAAAATATATTTGATATAAAAGATAAGAGGTCTTATCATCAACCTGCTTACCATGTTCATAGGAGACTAGTTCAACTGACATTACCAACACTGCATACCAAAACAGGGTAATGACTTATAATTATAAGACAAGGGGTCTCATCATGAGCTAGCTTGTTCGGTTAAATTACAACTAGTGAATGGCATTGTCAATAGCCAACCACCAAACCAGGATAATGGCTTTTTATCTTACAAAATAAAGAAATAAGAAAAGAGAAAATGTAATACAAAAAAATGTGGAAACATATCTTTTTGGATTCATTCTTTTAAATTATACTCTGAAATGGATGGAACAATGAATGATTAAATGATTAAAAGGTAACCCTGCCGAGACTATGGACGTTTGCTGGTAGCAGTGGCTCTACCTATGACAAAGGAGCCATTATACAAGCTAAGTTGGAGAAGTCTTTTGTTTTATCATTATCAACCAAGTAATGTTTACTTAAAACTTAGGATGTATTTAATTTTGAGATGAGAAAGAGATAGCAAAAATAATTTTCATTATGTTCAGAATTTATGATTACCTAGTTATATTAGATTTTCTCTATCTATTAAGGTTTTCATATTAAGAAGTTAAAGTATTATATTATTTTCTTAGAGATAATTGTTTCTTCTAGTGAATTTCCAATTGTTGTGTTGTACAACAACCCCCCATTTCATAAAAACCTTTACACAAGATCTTAATATGAAATGGGTCCCTTTAAAAATAAACTTAGTTAGATGTGTGAATAAAATGGTATTTACCTCATCACAAGAAAAATCCTCACTAAAAGGCCTAATGTAAATGAATCATTTTATAGAACTTTTTAAATAAAAAAACAAATTGTTCCTTTAAAAATAATATAAAACCATTCTATATTGCGATAAAGCGATTGGAGATCACATATCGCAATATCAAAGGAAACACACACAAAAACAAAACCTCACCCAATTCTCAGATCTGAAAAGGTAATCGCAATCATTAATCGGGGGAAACAAATGCCAAAGGTACAATAAAACAAAGCCCCTCAACTCCTCTGATCCGATAAAGAAATCGCAATCGGAAAATCGGTCGTGTCAATGATAAAGGGACATATGAAAAAGCCTAATCAAAACTCTCAATGCAATAAAGCAATTTGCAATCGGTAATCGGCGGAGTCACATGAAAAGCGGATAAAGCTCAAGCCAAATCCCGACTCCGATCTATTACTTGGGCGCGCATCTCGAAAGGTAAATATACATTAAAACAATTTGCATGCATTATATTATGTCACCTTTTGGTAATCAGAAATATTTAACGCAAGTGCTAAAGCCCTTCCCCTTGACACTCCCGATCGTTGATTTGCGATTTATCGCTAGTCGTTGATCAATGAAATCTAAAGCACGCTTGAAATAATCATTTGGCATATGAGCAATGTGATGGGCATTTATGATTTTATTTACCACGATTGACAGTTTAAATGGCTATTCAATAATGCAGTTAAGGACAGACCTTTTAAAAGATTTTATCTGTGGTAATCCTTAACTATATTTCATTTATCATATGCCAATCAATGTAATTCTACTCATTGTTATATTGGCTTCCAGCATCACTTTCTCTGTATCACGGTTTGCAACTGTTTGTGCATAATTCCTCCAAAACCAGAAATCCAGAGAAAATGGGGAACAAATCAAAGAAATCCACAACAGCAGCTCTTGCAGTCAAAGGTCTAGGACTAAGCAAAAAAGGATTAATCTCAAACACGACGTGTCTTGGTCTAGGAAACACTAGCTGGGAGAGCATTTATAATCTAATAGAAGCAGAGGAGCCCAAAGAATTATCAGAGGAAGCCACAACCGATTCAACTAACAAATCAGAAGGAACTCTTAAAGAATTGGCTTGTTCTTATCTTCACAGGATAGTAGTGCGAGCTAAAATCTTGCCATATACTGACATAGTAAGATGAGTGGTAGAGAAAATTCCAGTCTTGGATAGAACATTTTGCACAGCTGATGGGAGGATATTTGGCTCATTCCAGCCTGAGAATCTCATGAAAATGTACCACTTACTTCAACTTGAGAAGTGATACAATAAGGCATTACTAGAAGCGTTTGCGAAGGAAAACAACTCTGAGTCAGCCCTGATAAAGCAATGGAGGCATTTTCCTGAAAAACACAAGCACGAGTCGTCGGGTAAGTACTCTGTTGACTCATTGGCTTCCCCTTATTGCTATGCTGGAGCTATGATGTGTAGGATATGGGGAATACATGATTCTGCCAAATTCACTATAGAAATGGTCCCTCTAATGGAAGCTGCAATCAATGGTTATGTGATGGATTGAGCAAATATTTTGTCTGATAAACTAGCCACAGCAATTTTAGAGTACAGAACAAATGCACATAAAACTTCCCAAACCATTCCCCCTTTCTATTACAGTGCATACATTATGAATACTAGTTGTTTCAATTCTGAATATCCGGTACTCGAATGGAGATGGACTCCCCAAGACCCGAATCCAATCCATATTTACCACAATTAGTTATGGAAGGTGCATTAAAAAAATCATTTGTATAAAATTTGCAATGGTTTTATTTTACCTGTATATTATTCTATTTTTAATAAGCCTACTCCCAGGATATCCTAGGAAGCAGCGACTGACTTGACAGCAATAGGTAGTTGGTTCGAGGAGGAAAAATTTACCTATGTAAGGCTTTTTGGTAGCCTCACTGAACCCCATGTTCTCACCCTATATGTGCCTGATAAATATTTAGCTCAAGAATTGGCTTATCAATTTACAGTAGAAGGGACATCTAGAACCCTTAGGGATTCAAAGAAACACATGTGGCCTACATTTCCCTTACGATGTGGCATTTTCACTCTACATGACTACAAGCATGCCGAGAAAAAGACAGACAAGATTCAAATGTTGAATCTTGCCACAATTCCTAACAGGCAATATGATCCAAGACAGATTGCTTATAACGTCACATCTCAAGCCAAACTTGCTAAATTTGATCATGAAGCTAATGACTTCGATGATTTATTCGCTTCACCTGAATCATTATTTCAGGTTAAAGGATTGGCTAGGATGATGTATCAAGATGAAGGGCTAGAAACGTTCAATAGGCTTAGAGACCAGAGGTTGCAAACTCTGCCTTTAGACCTATTAGCCACAACCCCGACAGTCCAGTCAATCGAAACTAAATAGCAAGCTAACGATAAAACTCCTACAGTGGAAAAAGTTCCTGAGAAAGAAAAAACACTAGAGTTGGAGCAAGAATGAGGAAAAAGCAGTGAATTAATTGATTCAGACATTCATATTGATCCCAAACTACTCAAAGAGTGGCAATAGTTTGACTCAATCATCAACAATATTGAGATTTTGCAAGGATTTGGTACACTTGAAATGACAACTGGTAAAAAGACAACAACTAATACAGTTCCAACTAAAGGAACTAGCGGCCCACCCATGACTCAAAAAGATGTCAAAATGATTCCAGATAACTCTTCCGATGAAATTTTTCTACATGTAGAAGAAATACCACCCTTGGATGTCTTCTACAGCCCTAAGCATAGGGCTATAATAAAGAGACAAAAGAAAAAGAGAAAACTTGATCAATCTTCTCTTTTACCTACACAGATGGAAATAACTAATGTGGTATGGAGAGAGGAATTCAACCCTTCCGAATATCTTACTAAACTCTCTCAGTATGCTGGGGCATACACAACAGCTACTATGGACAAGGCATCAGAAGTCAGCAATTTTCTTAAATAAAAGGATCAAGCAATCGTCTCACTGGAGACATAGGTACATGAAAAGTAGCAGAGGATAGAGCAGTTAGTGCAGCAGTTAGCAGCACAGAAGTAGTCAAACAACCAATTAAATGAGAAATTTCTCAAAGAGAAACAGAGGATAGATCAACATGCAGTTCAGAATCAAAAGGAACTATCTCAAGCATTGAACAAGCTGAAGTCAATGAACGAACAGTTGAGCAAATCAAAAGAAGAACAAATCGCTCAATTGTCACTACAAATAGAAAGGTTCAAAGGATATCCCCAAGTGGAAGAATTCAAATCAGAAACTTTCCAAATTACTAAATCACTATCTAATCAGTTGATCTTGTTATGTCATAATATCTCTCTTGCTCTACCCCTATGTGAAATTTCCTCGTCTATGATTAATAATTCAGTTGATGCAAGATAGGAATTGGAGCAGGCAGATGAAACACTAACAGAGTTTCTCTCTTAGCAAGAAACCAAGGAAGGACAAGCTGCAAATCTACCCCAAATTCTGGAAGCACATAAGGAAATCCTATTCCTAGAATGGCAATCTCAACTGATAAAAGCGGAAAGGGCGACTTCAAGATGCAGATCAACATAATTCTATTCATTGTCATATTGGCTTGCAACAGCACTTTCTCTGTATCACAGTTTGCAACTATTTGTGCAGAATTTCTCCGAAACCAAAAATCCAGAGAAAATGGGGAAGAGATCAAAGAAATCCACAACAGCAGCTCCTGCAGTCAAAGATACAGGACCAGAAAAAAGGATTAATCTCAGACACAACGTGTCTTGGTCTGGGAAACACTAGCTAGGAGAGCATTTATAATCTGATAGAAGCATAGGAGCCCCGAAGAATTATTAGAGGAAGCCACAGCCAATTCAACTAACAAATCAGAAGGAACTCTTAAATAATTGGCTTGTTCTTATCTTCATAAGATAGTTGCGCGAGCTAAAATCCTGCCATATACTGACGTAGTAAGATGGGTGGTAGAGAAAATTCCAGTCTCGAATAGAACATTTTGCATAGCTGAAGGGAGGATATTCGGCTCATTCCAGACTAAGGATCTCATGAAAATGTACCACTTACCTCAACTTGAGAAGTGATACAATAAGGAGTTCGTAGAAGTGTTTGCGAAGGAAAACGACTTAGAGTCAGCCCCGATAAAGCAATGGAGGCATTTTCGGGAAAAACACAAGCACGAGTCATTGGGTAAGTACTATGTTGACTCATTGGCTTCCCCTTATTGCTATGCTAGAGCTATGATGTGTAGGATGTGGGGAATACATGATTCTACCAAATTCACTATAGAAATGGTCCCTCTAATGGAAGCTACAATCAATGGTTATGTGATGGATTAGGCAAACATTTTGTCTAATAAACTAGCCACAACAATTTTAGAGTACAGAACAAATGCACATAAAACTTCCCAAACCATTCCCCCTTTCTATTACAGTGCATACATTATGGATACTATTTGTTTCAATTCTGAATATCCGCTACTCAAATGGAGATGGACTCCCCAAGACCCAAATCCAATCCATATTTACCACAAGCAGTTATGGAAGGCGCATTAAAAAAATCATCTGTATAAAATTTGCAATGGTTTTATTTTACCTATATATTATTCTATTTTTAATATGCCTGCTCCCAGGATATCCCAGGAAGCAGAGACTGACTTGACAGCTATAGGTAGTTGGTTCGGGGAGGAAAAATCTACCTATGTAAGGCTTTTTGGTAGCCTCATTAAACCCCATGTTCTCCCCTATATGTGCCTGATAAATTGTTAGATCAGGAATTGGCTTATCAAATTACAGTAGAAGGGACATCCAAAACCCTTAAGGATTCAAAGAAACACATGTGGCCTACATTTCCCTTACAATGTGGCATTTTCACTCTACATGACTACGAGCATGCCGAGAAAGAGACAGACAAGATTCAAATGTTGAATCTTGCCATAGTTCCTAACCGGCAATATGATCCAAGACAGATTGCTTATAACATCACATCTCAAGCCAAACTTGCTAAATTTGATCATGAAGCTAATGACTTCGATGATTTATCTGCTTCACTTGAATCATTATTTCAGGTTAAAGGATTGGCCAGGATGAGGTATCAAGATGAAGGGCTAGAAACATTCAATAGGCTTAGAGAGCAGAGGTTGCAAACTCTGCATTTAGACCTATTAGCCACAACCCCAATAGTCCAGTCAAGCGAAATTGAACAGCAAGCTGCCGCTAAAATTCCTGCATTGGAAAAAGTTCCCGAGAAACAAAAAACACCAGAGCAAGAGAAAGAACGAGGAAAAGGTAGTGAATTTATTGGTTCATACATTCATATTGATCTAAAGCTACTAAGAGAGTGGCAATAGTTTGACTCAATCATCGGCAATACTGAGAGTTTGCAAGGATTTATTACACCTGAAATGACATATGGTCAGAAGATAGCAACTAATAAGTTCCAACTAAAGGAACTAGTGGCCCACCCATGACTCAAAAAGATGTCGAAATGATTCCAGAGAACCCTTCTGATGAAATTGTTCTGCATGTAGAAGAAATACCACCCTTGGATGTCTTCTACAACCCTAAGCATAGGGTTGTAATAAAGAGACAAAGGAAAAAGAGAAAACTTGATCAATCTTCTCTTTTACCTACATAGATGGAAATAACTAATGTGGTATGGAGGGGGGAAGTCAACCCTTCTGAATATCTTACTAAACTCTTTCAGTACATTGTGGCATACACAGTAGCTACTATGGACAAGGCATCGGAAGTCAGCAATTTGCTTAAACAAAACGATCAAGCAATCGTCTCACTAGAGACACAGGTATATGAAAAGCAGCAGTGGATAGAGTAGTTAGAGCAGCAGTTAGCAGCACAGAAGCAGTCAAACCACCAATTAAATGAGCAATTTCTCAAAGAGAAACAGAGGATAGATCAACATGCAGTTCAGAAGGAAAAGGAACTATCTCAGGCATTGAACAAGCTGAAGTCAATGAACGAACAGTTGAGAAAATCAAGAGAAGAACAAATCTCTCAGCTATCACTATGAATAGAAAGGTTCAAAGGATATCCCAAAGTGGAATAATTCAAATCAGAAGCTCTTCAAATTACTAAAGCACTATCTAATCAGTTGAGCTTGTTATGTCATGATATCTCTCTTGATCTACCCCTATGTGAAATTTCCTCGTCTATGATTGATAAGTCAGTTGATGCAAGATAGAAATTGGAACAGGAAGATGAAACACTAACAAAGTTTCTCTCTTGGCAAGAAACCAAGGACAAGCTACAAATCTACCCCAAATTCTAGAATCACATAAGGAAATCCTATTCCTAGATGGCAATCTCAACTTATGAAAGCAGAAAGGGCGACTTCAAGATGCAGATCGACGACTAGTAATCTAATTGAATTGATTAATGATACTTTTTATTTGTCAAATTTAATTTCAGAATGTTCTCCAGGGAAACTGCCATCGGTGAAAGCATTGGAGCAGACATGGAAATAGGAGCTAGAAAAGAGGGAGAGATTGATCGCGGGCATTCAAACTTTAATATGGGAAACCTTTTGGTTCTTCCTTGTTAAACCACATAGTCAAAGGACAACAATGAAATGCCTAACCGATGCAATCGGTTACATGATTCCTGGAATTATTGATGCCACATATACTGCCCAGCTACATTCGCGTATGAGTCATCCTCCAGAACTGCAACCGATGCTCACCATATGCCAGCTCAAGCCAAAAGATAGTCAGCTGAAACAATGAACCATTCTTACCTACTGCAAGCATGTCTATTTCGGAGAGATTTCATATATTTGTGATTTGGTTATGCTAGCTCATACCATTTTTATTTCATAGTTAGTTAATTTAGATAGTATTTATAGAACCTTTCATGTTTTTAGAAAGGGTCCTAAAATTTTGTATTAAGACTTGAATCGGGAGTTGCACTACTATGCTTCCGATATATATATTTTTTATGAAACTGGACCTGAATTTTGAGTTTTAATGAAGAGTACTTTTCTCTGATATGCACTATTGCTTCCTATAAAAATATTTCCAAGTTAGAAAGCGGAATCCAAATGCAATTCATATCGGAGGGGATTCAAACACATATGGTACTATTATCTATGTTTTGCTTCATTCTTTTATGTGAACTAGAATTCATTTATTTTTCTATTATTGATGTATGTATAAGCTCTTACAACAATCTCTTTTACTTATCATTATTGAATGTTCAAGAGTTGTTATTTTTCATCTATATATGTGTCAATGATATATAAAGATCAGTGCAATAATATTTTAATTATTACTTTGTTCAACCACTTGAACAAAGTAATTATCATATGAATGAATATTTTTGTTTAAAAGTAGAGTCATCTATATGCCTACTTTTCAATAAGAATAATTAAGAATTGCACTAAGATAGAGACTTCTTGGGATCAATCAGTTAATTATATTTTTGAATTTTAGAATAAATATTTCACCATTTTCCATTAGATATTAAAAAATCAATCGCATATTCATCCCATATATAAGTCATTGGGAAATTGGACCCATTGTATCCAGTCGGAGCCAGCACACCAAACGAAAAAGGAGTTGCCTTTGAGGTCCGGACCAGGTGGTTTTCCCCAATGTTGATGCAGTGATTTTCGAGGCATCAACAAGGTGTGACAGAGTAATATCAGAACATGGTTCAAATACTTGGACTAGATGGGCTCTATCATAGGTGAAATGAAGAACAAAGGTTAAATTTTAGACCTTTCTGCCATATCTGTTATAAAAAAATTTATTTGGCATATTAGAAGTTGAAAATTTGTCCATATTGAAGGTAAATCTCACTGATAATGTGGTAAAAAATTTATATGTTGGTTCACAACACTTAAGCAATTAGGATCTAAGGAAGATGACCTTCCTGAATGCACCTTTAAATAGGCCATGTTGGAATTTCTGCAATAACTCGTCTTTTGTAGCCTTTTAGAAGCTAAAAAATTGTCCACATTGAGGGGAAATACCACTTATTATGTGGTATAAATTTAAAATATTTGGTCGCAATATTTTAGGAGATATGAGTAGAGGGAGACGAGCCTTCTGAATGCTCCTAAAATCAGGCCTCAAACGGGTCACGCTGACATTTTGTTGTAACTTTTCTTCTCAACACTATGAGGAGCTGAAATATTTTCCACAATGAGAGGAAATCCCACTGATATTGTGATAAAAAATTTAGACATTTATTCGCTATATTTTAGGATATATGACCAGTGGAAGTCGAACTTTCTGGATACTCATATAATTGTGCACCAAATAGGATTGTGTTGGTATTTTTGTTATAACTTTTCATCTATGAAATCTAAGAAGTTGAAACTTGAACTATAGTGAGGGAAAATACCACTGATAATATGATTTATTTTCTATAACATGTACTACAACAATTTAGGATATATGCATTAAATCATTCGCTATATTAGTTTGCATGCAAAGTGTTTGATGAAATGCTTAAATGGTTCAATGATTAATTGCATACACAATGTTTGATAAAATACCCCAATGAGCATGTTGTTTGTTGTTGGGGATAGTATTGATGTGTAATAGTATTGTTGTAGTTGATATATGCTTACTTGTATGCAAATATTTTTCTATATTAGTCTGCATGTAAATTGTTTGAAGAAATGCTTACATGCAAATATAATAGTATAGTAGTTGTTTGAAGAAAAATGTAAAAGTATGGTAATTGTTTAAAGAAAATGTTATTTTTTTGGATGGGATAAGTATTTTAGTATGATAATATGGATTTAGTTGATCTATGCCTATTTGCATGCAAAGAATTTGAAGAGTTGCATGTAGGGAATTTGAAAGGTTGCATGCAATGAATTTGAAAAGTTGCATGTAAGGAAATGGAAAAGTGGGATGTTTTTAGTTATTATGCTATAAGTGGAATAAATTCAATGTTTTTGACTTCTTCTCATACAAATGTATGAGAAATAAAAATCAATTTCTATTCAAGTGTGGTTAAGTTTAGTAGAGCTTTGGAGATCCCATTTCCATAATTGGACATTGAGATTGAGCCATTATAGTAGCTTCCTCCTTCTAGCTTAGTGTGGACCATGGATAGTAAGGGGGTATGCTTATCGGTTGTTAGTACTGGTGAATGTTGATTTCAAATTAATAGACATGATGTATTGATTTTTGGAACATGTGACTGACTGCATATGAATTATATTTTTGGGTCCCCATAATACTAGTGATTACCCCATTACTATTGTAGTTGTACCCCTTATTAATATTGTTGTGCCCCTACTGTGGCCATATTGTTACTATTGTGCCCCATAGAAGCCCACTATTGTTATTATTGTGCCCTTACATTATTATTGTTATGTAGGCTCTGATTATGTTATGACCCCTTAGACTCCTATATATAGAAAGGAGTTCTTTTCATTTGTATCATCTAAGAATTGTTCATTTATGTAATGTAAAGGAGGTTTCCCCCTCGAAGAGGATGAATTCTAAGGCGTTGATCTATCTTTTCTTGAGCTGGTTTCATAACATTTGGTATCAGAGCTTTGGATTCCAGGGTTTCGCTGCTCCAAACAGGTCATCGTGGCATTGTCTCTATAACTTTTTTTCTGCGACGTTTCAGAAGTTGCAAAACAAACCCATTTGAGAAGACATCGCACTAAATCTCGAGTCTGAATTTCAAAGAATTTTGTGCTATAATTGCGGAGATATGATCTGAGGAAGTTGGTCTTTTTGCATACTCCTGAATTACATTCCAAATAGGTGACTTGGGGAAACTTGTCATAACATTTTCTCTGATCATTGGATTGAAATTTTCTAAAAAGGTGTAGAAAGAGGACAGATTGTAGTTTCTTCTATATATTTTTCAGAGCCAGAGGTCGAAACAGTGACTCGTGGAACATCGTACAAGTTCGCTCTACTGAATTAGTCTATAATCAGGTCACTGTGGGAGATTTGGCATAACTTTTCATTGGAGAATCCAATTGGGGTTAGACTGGTGGCATTGGAAAGAGAATACAGAGACTACCGTAGGTCGCAATTTCAGAACTGGATGATCAGAAATTACAGAGATACATCAGAGGCAATATCGAGCTCCTACAAAGTGAAAAAAGGTGTGTATATTTTCTAAAATGTTTGCTTAAGCTTGGTTTTAAAATTTATTTTGAAGGAATTCAAAGGGCATAGTGAAGCATTATTATCAGTAATTGATGCCCCGAAGAAAGAAAATGGAAACACCTAGTAGGCAACCTAAAAGCTCTAGCATGACTATTGAAGAAAGATGCATTTTCATGGACTCCAGAAGCAACAAAGGCCTTCGAACATCTTAAAGAGGCAATGTGCCAAGCACCTGTCTTAGCTACACCAAACTTCACAAAAACCTTTATTGTGGAATATGATGCTTCAGGAAATCGAATTGGTGTTGTATTAATGCAAGATGAAATACCCATTGCTTTTGAAATTCTCCCAATCAAGGGAAAGTTTTTACACAAAACTATTTATGAGAAGGAAATGTTGGCAATACTCCATGCACTTAAGAAATGGCGACCCTACCTAATGGGAAGACACTTCAAGGTAAAAACAGATCATGATAGCCTTAAAAACTTTTTAGAACAA